>JAJLWU010000104.1:0-27419 GCA_030570855.1 Tardiomyces digboiensis | reverse complement strand
TTCATCTGTTTAATAGCCACACTCTGGTTACTACCCACTGTGTAAGCAGTATACACACCACCCGATGCACCTTGGCCGACCTTTGAAAGCGAGCGGTACAGCTGGGTCGGATCTCCAGGGGTACAGATCATGCTAAGCTTGGCAATAACTTCGTCTCTCTTGCGTCGAGCCTCGCGGCGACGAGCAGACTGCGCAGAATCCTTATGGGCTCTCGACTGATCAGCAGTGTGGCCGTCTTGCGACGGCTTAGCACCAATCTTTTTCTGAAGCTGACGCAAGTCTTCCTGCTGTGCCCACTGACGGGCAGCTTTTTCCTCTTCCTTGCGACGCTGCTGCTCAGCCTGCTGCTGCTGTTGTAATCGAATTTGTTGCTTCTTGATCTGAGCGAGCTGCTGCTGTTGCAGTTGGAGTTGTTGCTGTTTTAGGAGTGCCAACTGTTGTTGATGTTGAGACTTGTATTGACGCTGCTGCTGATCTTGAGCAACCATTGAGTTGCTCAATTGATGATGGGGGTGCCGTTGAGGTGGCCCTTGCAATTGCATTTGGGCAGCCCGTATTGCAGATTCATTAGCAAGACGCTCCCGCTCAGCCGCCACCTTTTCACTGAAGTTGGCAGTCACTGACGATACCCCTAGTGGTGGAGCAGGTGGAGGTCGAGGAGGAGGAGAACGAAGTTCAGAACGCATTGGAGGAGCCGGTGCAGGTCTCTTTGGTATAACTGCCGATGACGGGCTCGAAGAAACAGGGGAACTTTGAGCAATGATGCCGCTAGGTGCCGTAGCAACCAAGCTAGCGTCTGGGGTTGGAGAAGCGGCGACATCTGACATCAGTTGCGGATGAGTAGCAGAGGATGCAGTCAGAGTAGATGCAGTGCCATTGGAAGAAGCGGAGCTGGCAGAAGATAGGGACCGAGACGGCGCCAGTGCGGGCACAATTGGAGGCGGTACACCGACAACGGAGTGCAACGGTTGCTGCGATTGTCGTAGATTCGGCTGCTGCTCCTGCTGCTCCTGCTGCTGCTGCTGCTGTTGTTGTTGTTGTTGTTGTTGTTGTTGTTGTTGTTGTTGTTGTTGTTGTTGTTGTTGTTGTTGTTGTTGTTGTTGTTGTTGTTGTTGTTGTTGTTGTTGCTGTTGCTGTTGCTGTTGCTGCTGTACAGGAGGCTTGGGAGCTGGCCGAGACGGAACGAAATCTTGTGATGCTTTTGGGGTTACAACAGCGCCCGGTGAATCTCCACCTCCCCGTGACAGTGAGGTTTCACTGCTAAAGAAGTCACCGGTACTGTTGTTTGCCGACGAATCGCCAAAAGGACTGCCCAGCGGCGTAGTGCCAGCCCCTCCAGCCTTGTGGAGGTCATAATGAGCAGGCTTTGTTTGGCCAAACTTATCCCAGACATCGGAATGACTTTGCTCGTCTTGGTAGAACTTGATGACATCAAACACCGCTTGAGGATTCTTCTCTTGTTCTGTCTGTGTAATGCCACTTTCAGCTAGCAGTTTCTCCCACTCTTTAGGTATGCCAGTGAACTGACCAGTATCACAGTTAAAGCCAACATGCGTAACATGCTTCGCATCGAATGGTTCCGAAATCTTGAGGCCAGTGGAAGCAGCACCAATACCATCTGAGCCAGCTCCCAAACTACTCGCCGTGTTACGGCGAGTAGACGGGGTTGAACTGCCCGAGCTGCCGCCTTCTGATGGACGCATCGAATTCATAATATTCGAAATGACACCCTTGACCTTTGTACCGTTGAGCGTACCACGGCGTTTCTTCTCGAGTTTTGGGCTCTTTGTCGAAGCGGTTGTAGGGGTTGCCGCCGTCGAGCGGAAGCCCTCAGTACTGTTATCCATAGTTCGTGGAGACGCATAACTCGGAAAGGCCATCATTGCTTCTGGAATTGGCGTTGGCAGAGGTGTTTGACCGTGTCCTGCGCGGCTAGTGGCTCTGCTCCTTCCCTGCACCGGTGTTGTAGCATATGATGACCTCTGGGAGCTAGGCTGTGGAGAGACTCTTGAAGCATCACTTGAAGAACCTGGTTCACTGGCCGCGGCGCTGTTAATAGACGTTGCAGCCCCCAGTGACTGCGTGGTGTGGTCTCCATTGGAAAATGCAGATGACATCGAGTCAGCAGTGGCCTCGCTACTATCGCTGGGCACTGTCTTACGGGCAACAAATGGAGCCGCCAGCTCGGCACCCGACGGACTCCTTATAGACAAGGGCAATCCGCCGCCGCTCAGTGTATTGGTGCTACCACTTTCAGCGGTGGCCACAGTGCTTCGCGGCGTCTGGTCCTGGGGATCGGTACTTTGAGGACGGGATAGTGCCAAGCCCACCTGTGGCGGCATCGTCATACTGGCGGAACTTAAATCCGTGGTCCCGATTCCATTAGCATAGGGAATTTCCGTTGCGGGCGGCGGCGTAGGTGGCACTTGCTGTTGCTGGTGCTGCTGCTGCGGCGGCGGCGGCCCGTTTTCAGTTCCTGGCGTTCTCCTCGAATCGCCGGCTCCAGGAGTTCGCCGTTTTACAGAAGGCGTGCGCTGCGACTTGAGTCGCTGAGATACATCCTGCTGAGGTGTGGCTGTCACGGGAGCTCGCGGAAACGCCGGCGCAGCATTTTCAACGGGACTCGTGATTTCTAGCGGGCTCAAAATTTGGGCTGTCGAGCTGGCAGAGGATACAGGGTTGCTCTCTGCGCGACTTCCTGTATCCTTTGGCTTTTCAACTTCCCTAAAAGGCTCGCCGAGCTTTGCAGCTGAATCAACTCCAGTACCATCACCATGGGCTTGTTGTATTTGGCCCAACTCTCCATTCATCTTTGTAAACTCAAACGGGTTCCCGGTCTGGCCCTTTTCTACTGGAGTTATTGGCTCAGTGTCCAGACTTGTATCTGGTTGTTAGTGCCCCTCCCACTTGGAACCATCTTGTTGTTCAAACAACTCACCTTTTGTCCACGAAAGATCGTCAGCTGTTGTTGAACCACTCGAAACATCGCGGCGGATCGATGATGCCGCGACAGTGGGCGAACTTGTTGTCATGAGGTTCTATCAGGTATTCACAAATACAACCGACCAAACCAGTCGGCGAAAATCACACAGTAGCAGTGACAAAACGCGATTTCAGCTAGTACGAGCCTCACTACGTTCAACACAGCAAGCCGTCAAGTCCTTTTGCAACCTTAGACACCACGTGAAGTCCTAGTCAAACCACTCAATGATGCTTTATGTTTGCAACCTGTCACGGCAGTCTTGCGGTGGACTGTTATGCGACCCGACCGTCTGCTCCCGTGAACACAAAGTAGCGAGTCAAGGTGCGCGAGCGCGTCGGCGTCCTGGATATATGTATTTCGCAATATCCTTTCTCGCACCAGCCGCAATTCGTGCCCCACTGAACGTATCTCAGTCAGCCGGACGGGCTAGAGCTCAATAGCCAACTACTGTTTGTACACGGGCTCTTGTTACCGGTGTGCCGAGGGCGTCTGTAGTCGTGATGGTCTTAGAAACGTTAATTGGGACAGCGCTCAACACCACCACCACAATCTTTGGCTCACACCAACACTGGCAAAACCCACTGCCCAAACTTGTTCGCTCCTCTCCCAACTGGCCCCAACCCTGTATATTTTGCACTCGCAGCCAAACGTGCTGCTGGCGTGCCGCTAGACTGCCGCTAACTGCCGGAGAGTGTGGTGCACCGGGTAAAAGGTCAGGTTACCCTATGATGATAGTAGCGGGCCGCCCTCACGAGCTGGTGTCTCGCGCTACAGTGGCATAAAGAGTTTAATTCGGGTGAGGATCATGGCACCGGTTCGGCTGTCCTGGTATAGTATATGGGATTGGCCAGCTGCGGCATATGCGAGCCCCTTAAAAGCCCAGTGTTGTTGGTCCCTTTACGGTATCCTGAGCCAGTTGTTAGCGATGTTGAATATATAGTAGATTGTTTAGGTAGGAGTATCGCTAGGTTTATAAACACATTTGTGTGTTGGTTGTGTGGTGTAATTTTGACTAATCTCCAAGATTGGCACGGCCCATCGACGCCTGGAATCGGCAGCTGATGCCGTTGCCGGCGATCATATTGTTAGGTGACTAGGCCGTCAGTCTCGCATCACCAGGAATCCAGTCGTTGTTATCAACAGACCCTGAATGGACAACGGCATCTCTCATTCCACAACCGTTTGAGACTTTCAGGGGTCTTGATGCACAACCAGGGGATGTAATCGCCCTGTGCTTGGACGCAACTCCACCACCCGGGGCTTCTCCTTCCCGTAGCTGTACACGGATCAAAGACTGCAAATTCAAATGGATTGGTAGCCACATTTGAAACAAGATGTTGCATTGCGTTACATTACTGTGGCAACGGCGTTTATAGGTGGGCGAGTTTCAAACCAAATCCACCTGCAACGGATACTTCTTTTTGCAGTTATCGTGATACAGATACTGGCGCGGTGCAACCGGTGCTGCGAGCCTGAGACGGCGACCGCATGTTGGCAGGTTAGCGATGTAATACTGGACCAGACTTGCAACCTCGGATGTTCAGAGTCTCGACTTCCTGGTAGCAGCAGTCGAGCAACATTGCGCTTCACTATCTGTGTCCAAAGGCGATAGTTTGGCGGCGATCCGACGACAATGCACGCCGCAGGCACCTGTCCGCCTTGCCATGACAACCCGTGTAGCCCCGCAGTGTCGGTTTCAGTCGGCAAAAAATCTTCAGCGTTGCAGCAGAAAGTCGCTGGGTTTTTTGTATAAACTGCCCGAGGATGTGCATGTCAGACGCATCATGCATTGAGCGACTCTTAACTCATAGTAGCAAAGTAACTTTTTGCTGATTGCAGTAGTCTATGACAGCAGTTGCCTTGCGCTCACCCCCACGGCTCAGTGTCTCGACGCGTTGTGGCCCCCTGGCATTACTCGCCGCGGGGTTACACAACTAGTGTTGTTGTGGAACGATCGCTGCACATCCATTCCCTCTCATGCCACCCCTTGTTTTTAAGTCGGCGAAACTGGGTGCTAAAATACAATACGGTCATATATTCGTAGAATCGGAAGTAATGTACAACGGGTGAGACGTGGCTTGAGTAGTATAGATCACGAGCGGGCGGCCCGGTCCTGGTACCTCTCAAGAATAGATAAAAGTTGCTGAGGATTGGACGCAATAGACGGATCATCGGCCACTTCGGGGTGCTCCGCAAAATAGCTCTCCAGCTTAGTACTATCACGTTTGGAGATGTTTAGAGACGACGCGGCCGCCACGACTGCTGGCGGCGGAGCCGGTTTCACCACGTAGACCCCAAGCACAACATGCTCTGTACGCGACTGGAAGTCCCGTAGCAGTGCCTGCTGGGCAGGAGTCAGCGGTAAATAATCGGGGATGGGGTCCTGCGTAGAGAGTGTCACAATATACGCGTCTTTGACCAGCGGTGATCGATGCTTGATAACACCGTACTTGGCCCGGGAATGAAAGTACTCGTAAAGCCTCTCATAATTGTGACGGGGACCCTCCTCTTCGTCGGCTGATATGACAAACGCAGCTATGGTGCGTGTGGCTCGCACAGACACGAGATATGATGCCGCTTTAGCCTCGTCCAGGCGCCCATCAATGACAAGCGGGCCCGTCATGTCAATAATTTTAGACCACGACGTCATGGGATCAAAATTTGGGCTCCCACACAAATGGTACACGGTACCAGGAAACTGAGTAACGGTAGGCATTGACACATTACCCACCCAAATAGTCGTGAGCGGCTCTGCCTCAACGACAGCCGGGCTGCTGTCGTCATCACCGCCAATAATCTCATCGATGTCCTTGTCATCCTCAATGTCGAGCTCCGGTGGTGTTTCTGACGGCGACCCAGCGGGAGAATACCCGACAACGTCGTCCATGGCGGGGCCCGCATCGTACTCGACCGACCTCTGGCGCACTGCACGGTCTGTAGTGCTATCGCTTGACTCGACCTCGGAACCGCTCTCGTTGCCGTCAGCGCCACCACCATTTCCATGGGGTGACCCTGATTTGGACTTGTGTCGCACGCCGGACTTCCGCAAACTCTCCGAGTCAGGCTCAAGCTCGGTGACATTTGCGGGTCCGCTGGCCTCCACGGCGTTATCAAAGTCCTTATCAATCTCGATAAGTTCATCGCCTTTATGCGTCCTACGTACGCGAGGTACCTCATCTACCTCTTTTAGAACCGTTTCACGAATACTCTCCTCACGAACCGATTCTGCTAGCTTCTGCATCTCCGGGTTCATCATCTCCTCCCGTGACAGAGTTACTATCTGCACCGGAGACAGTTGACGCGTCACAATCTTTTCTTGCAACTGTGGATTCTTGTCGTCCTTCAAGTTAAACGACAGGCTTCGAAACTTGTCACGATACGCTGGGCCAACATCTATTGGCCTACCGCTCGCATCCGTCTTTCTGCCGCGAGGGCCTTTAATCGCTAGCTTGTCGTAAAGCGCCTGCTCAATGTCTAAACAGAGGGCTTCAGAATAAGCGTCAATATCTTCAACTCCTGGCAGTAACCCCTTTTTCTGCACTCGCGGTACTAGGCTCTTATTGAGGATTCTCAACAACGCCTCACCAACTGACCGTCGAACCTTGTCCGTCAAGTCCTCAATACTGGGTCCGGTCTTGCGCTTCTTCTCGACAATCTCATCAGACTCCTCGCGTTCACGCTTTGGGGTGCTAGGTTTTCTGTTTCTGCCCTTGACTGTAGAAGAGCTTCGGGCACTCTGCTCTGGGTCAGCACTCTCCTGCTTTGGAGTATTTTTCCGTTGCGATTCCTTCCTCTCTCGGTTCTCTTGAACTTGCTCTTGAACTGCTTGCTGCCCTTGCTCTACCTCTTTAATTGCCTCTTTGCGGCACTTGTGGCACAAATAGCCGTCCGGAACGACTTTTTCGTCGTCTACACCAAACATACATTCCACATGCTGCCAAGTAAGGCAACCCTCACATTCACACATGGTCCTTTCATCATCTTCATCTGCGTCTGTTGCTCCACAAATACAAAGCACTTGTCCTTCGTCAGTCTCCTCACTACTTGACGCTTTCTTGCTTTGGTTGCCCCGCTTCTTGGTCGCTCCATTAGCATCACCATTTTCTTTTTCGGTACTTCGCTTTACTTGTTTGACTGTTATAGCCTGCTCTTCCAGCTCCTGCTCTCTTTCCAGTCTAGAATTACGGCCCTTTGTCGCCCGAGAAGACCGGCGCACGCCTGCAGTTAGCAATTTGCCTAGACACTGCTCGCAATGCCATCTAGAATACATTGGATCTCAAAGACTTGTTAACATCAGCACCCCAGAGGGTAAAAGCTCTTGTCCTCTGGACAGTGCTAGAATCCCCACAACACCCCAGTTGGATTGAACCACAGAGGTCGGATGATACGATGTCATTACCGCCATGTCACAATACGTTTTTGGCCAACGCACAAATATAACCCCGCACATTTGCTTTCCCAACACAACAAAAGCTATAGACTCTACTTTGGAGATCCACAAAGCTGGGGCCTCTTCGCTTGTTTTGTGGCGCGACACCACTGGGTACCGGCGTTTAAGCAAGGAATTTCTGGCAAAAATAATGCACCTACCTTTATCCGCTGACGCGTCTGACATTAAAGGCCAGCGTTCAACTAAAACAGCTTCAGTGTTGGTTAATTGAATAGGTTTGTCGTGCGCACGCGATTATTTGAATCTTATCGCTATGCAACCGTTGCCCAGACAACTAAGGCATACTTGTCTGCATGGATTTCAGTTGATGTGAGCAGTGGGACCAACCAGAGGCCACGGCCAATAATATTAGTCGATTCCCACTACTCATCATAACATACCATTGATGAGAGCAACTCCTTATTACTGATTACTATATGCACCAGCGACTATGAAAGAGCTGCTAGGTTAGCTATCAACCCCTCCTCTACTGGTATACTGTTGGTTATTCTAACCTTTAGGTGAGCAGCACCTTTATCTATATATCGTAATCAATCTAACCTTTTGCACTTGATACTAAATTACCCAGTATCTCCTTGAACACCATCAGGAGGCTGACATAATAACCAACAGCTCTGGCGTTCTTTTTTCTTTGCAGCTCTCTCGCTAACGCAGTTCCCAGGCGACCCGACCTCCCGGGTAAGTCGATTGCTTCTACGCTTTTCGCGACACGTTAACTTTGAATAGACACGACACACCACATGGCGGGCGAATCCCTCGAAAACTCTCTGGATAAAGAGAGCCGTATTCAATTAGCTGTTAGCGACTATAAATAAGGTAACTTGACGAGTATCAAGGAAGCTGCACGAGTACATGGTGTGGCGTATGGAACTGTCAGAGCCCGATTGAATGGCTTGCCAGCCAAGTGCGACACGATACCTAGAACTCGCAAACTCAGTGTGGGTCAAGTAAACGCGCTGCTAAAGTAATTTTGAATTTAAACTCGCGCGGGTTGCCACCAAAGCCACGGTATGTTCGTGAGATTGCCAATGCACTTCTTGCACAAGACGGCGACGGAAAAGTCGCTAAGAATTGGGTCAGCTCTTTTGTAGAGCGCCGAGAAGAAACTCGGGTCTATGTTCACGCGCAAGTATGACTATAGGAGAGCTTTATTCGAGGATACTGATATCGTTAAAAAGTGGTTTGACCGCGTAAAAGATACTCGAGTTCGGCGTCGTCGAAGACGACATCTACAACTTTGATGAGACAGGGTTTATGATGGGCGTCATGACATCCTATAAAGCTGTTACTGACGCCCGTTCCAAGAAGCGCCCCCAAGTCAACTCAGCCTGGAAATAGACAATGGGCCACCGTCATTGAATGTATTGGCGCACACGGCTATGTGGTTCCGCCGTTCATCATCTTCGCCGCAGCATCGCATAAAGACACTTGGTATAATGAACTACCCGCCGATTGGAGAATTTCCACAAGCACAAATGGGTGAACTACTAAGGAAATTGGCCTCGATTGGCTTAGGCATTTTGACCGCCATACAAAAGCTCGAGCAAAAGGGAGATACCGACTGCTCATTTTGGACATGCGAGCCATAAGTCTGCGGAGTTCCTACAGTATTGCAACGACAATGACATAGTTCCACTCTGTATGCCAGCTCACTCGTCACATATCTTACAGCCTCTTGATACGACCTGTTTTAGCCTGCTGAAGAGGGCATATAGCGATCAAATCGAGGCGTGCATGAATCTGAACTACATTTACAAGGATTCTTTTCTATTCGGTTTCAAAGAAGCACATAAGGGTGCTATAAGTGAAGCCAATATCAAGAGTGCCTTCAGGAGTACTGGATTGGTCCCTTTTGACCCGACGAAACTGCTCAACCATTTAAGTTTAGACCCAAGGACACCTCCCTCTTTGCCGTCGAGTCCAGAACGAATGTGGGCATCCAAAACACCAAGAAATATGAAAGAGCTGGAACTCCAAATCACGCTTGTCAAGGAGAAAATTCGTGTCCTTCAAAATAGCTCGCCGACACCCATTAATGATGCACTAGCTAAGATTGTCAATCACCCCGCACAGATCGCCACAGCGTCGCACAAGGCTACTGAAGAGGTCAGGGTCCGGTAAAATTGTCGTTCTGCAACGTTTATTAAGGTATCTAAGTCGCTCACTGCTGAGGAGCGTCGAAATCTAACAGATCAGACAGCTACGCCCTCTCAATTGCGGAACAATGATTCCGGGGTCCCCAATCAGCGCGTCATTTTCGAACGACAACAACGTCACTGTAGCCTTTACAACCCCATTGAGCACAATGCTCGCTGATGTCTAAACGTATTTAACTCTCAATAATTTTTGTTTTTTAGCATGATTCTTCAAGGGGACTGCTCTAACGTTGGTCGTGTCCAGGCGGCCCCGAAATGCAATCGACTTACCAGGGAGGTCGGTCGGGTCGCCTGGGAACTACGTCGAGATACAAACTCTCGTAGGCAGTTTCATAGGAATCAACTATATTGGCCCACTAGAACCGAGTCTACCGGGAAAAACACATATATGTAGCAACTAGATTTGCAAACGGTGAATATGATCATTGAAAGATAGTACATCACAGCTCTACTCGTCGTTGACAAATGGGTTGGAAATAATTTCGTTTCCTTCTTTGGGAGCAATGGACTGCAGAAGCGGTCCTCGTGCAACAACAGTTCCTAGATCCCGGGTTTGATCCAACAAGACATTTTCGTTGTCGGGATCTCGAAGGGTTTCTTTACAGTTCTCCAGAACCAGGTTCATCAACTGGTCATAACCCTTGAGAATTCCAGTAATCTCGCGACCACCAGTAAACCTAACACGGACTTCTGTGTCCTGGTACGTAGCCAAGTTCAGAATGGCCTCTTTCTTTGGCCGTTCAGGTGCAACTCGTCTTTCCCGTTGTGGTAGCTGTTCTTCGCCACCTCTCCTATGAAAGCCATCGCGCTGCCGGTCCCGCCGGTCATCCCTTCGTCCCTTTTGTTAGTGCTTTACACATTGAATTAATTCTGCAAATCATTTTTAAACCCCACCGGGCATAAAACGCGAAATCTGGCACGAACGAGCCATCCCATCCATACATAGCCCGTCGAGATAGTTGAACAGCCATTCTTAGAAACGCACGCAGTTCATATCACTCATGGTGTACAAAGGGAAAACATACCGATCTGTTATCCATTAGTTCAGCTAAAGGTGTTGTAGTATCTGATGCTATATCGTTATGATTTATTCAAGTTTGGGAGTGATTTTCCATGGATCATCATGAATTATTTCCGGACCAAACCTTCGCCGTGTACCGAAATGTAAACATTTGGCATTGTCAAAAGAAAAGATAGACGATTGGATAATGACTGACATTACTGTAATTGTGACGTCGGATCTCACCTCCTCAGAAAGGAGGATATCTCCAACATTGACACTCTCACAGCTAAAAGCCAAACTAGAGACCATAACAGGAATACCGCCTCCTTCACAACGCCTGGTTGTGTACGCTTCCAGCGGTTCTGCACCTACAACTATCGACCTACAAGATAATAGCACAGTGGCTGACTGTGGTATTCGTGCTCAATACAGGATTCATGTAAATGATACGCGCCCAAAGGATCAACAGATTGACTTGAACGACGTTCAATCAACCGAACGGTACGAAATGCCTGCCGAGGAGTATGCTGCACGAGAGGACTCGGTTCTTGCTTGGAAGCGACGTAACAACCTTGGGCGCTTTGACCCAAATATGCAGACAGACCTTGAGTCGGATGCACAGGCGTCTCGACAAGCCGCCGACCAAAAGGGTATCAAGGTGGGAGCCCGTTGCCAAGTCAATTCACTCAAACGTGGTACTGTGCGGTACGTGGGACCTGTTCCAGAAATCAAAGGCTCGCATCGGGTGTGGGTTGGAGTGGAATACGATGAGCCAGTCGGCAGGCATGACGGTGCCATCACTGGCTCACGTTACTTCTCTGCCCGGACAAATACCGGAGCTTTTGTCAAACCTGAAGCCGTTGAAATTGGAGACTTTCCTGAGGAAGATCTCTTTGATGACGATGAAATCTAGTGCTATCTGGTAAGTCTCCTTCAACACATTGCATCCACAACGCCTACCGTAATTACCATTACGTTGCATACCTTAGAAAAAAACAATTCATCATTCGTAATATCGTACAAAATCGCGCTTCTAGTTTGCGGTAACAATTGGAGTCTCTCGTGCAGTAGTATTAGAGCCGGAGCCCGTTGATAGTCGTCCCTCGGCATTCTTGAGCTCCTGATTAGAAAGGGTATCGGTTGTCTGAACGAAAAACAAAAGCGATTCCTTGTCATAGAGGTTTGAAATAGAATAGAAGTTGCCGCGAGGCACGTCAAATGCTCCTCCTCGACCAATCTGAAAAATGTTGTCTGAGATGTTCACTTCGACCGCACCGGAGATGACGTAAAATACATACGAATTGCGGCGAGATGGCTTCATGGGTCGTGAACCACCTGGATCTATTCGCATCACCCCAGTAGCAGTGAACTCCCAGTCTTCGTCGAACAAAATGGCGACGGAATGCTGTTCTCCCTCCCGCTTAAATTCCATCGAGTCTCGAGAAAGTGCGAGCAGGCGATCCATTTTTTTGTCCATATCAGGAAACTGAAATACTTGGCCCTCAACGGCATGTGGTTGATCAATGACAATGTCATCTTTTTCCTCCTCAAGATCAGCCCTTCGCTGCTTCTTGCGGGGCCCTTTTTTGACTATCCTCCGCCGCTTTGGAGTTGGCTGGGGAATCGCATGAACAACATCCACCATGGCGGGCATGTCACTTTCGTCGAGGTGATATACAATGTGCTCGTTCTCCCAGAACTTCAGAGGGGCAATGCGATTACGTTGAGAACGTCGGAGCCCTTTGTTATGCTCGTCTTCGGCCATAGCTGCGGCACCCCTCGGCGTAAGCGGTTCCTCATCAGAAATAGTAGTCATGTTTCCGGTTATCTCTGACTCGTTGGCAAACAGGGTGCTATCACCGTCATGATACGACTCGCCGCCAAAGTCAGGTCCAAAGTCGGTCATCACTGTTGACATGCCAGCCATGCTCATTCGACTGTTTGACGCGAGACTCAAGCGGCTAGGACCCTCGGAAAAGTAAAGACTTGAGCGCCGCCGGGAAGCTTGATTCGCGCCATTTTTGGACTTGAGAGGGGTAACAGAAGCTGGTGTGGACATGTTAGGGACCGACCTCCGCGTAGCCGGTGTAAAATCGGATAGTAGGGACCTCGCCATCGAATCGTTCGGTGAAGAAGCTACATCAGCTGGGCCGTGAAGATGATCAAACTCCTGCTCCTGAGATACTGCCGACCTACTACGCAAATGATCCTCATCGCCCGCATTATTTTCTTCATCGTTGGCGCGACCAAAACTCGTCTCAACCACATCCCCATCGTCATCGTTGTAAATTTCGGGCTCACTATCTTCAACTCCACGGCCATCGTCTGAGCCCAACACCGACTGCCCCGGGTGTGACTTGGACCCGTCTAGATCACCACCATTGTCACTTTCGAAACGCATGGCGTCCGGCGAACTATTGTTCACTAAGGCATGCAGTGTCGAGTCAACAGCACCACGCGACTCCTCATCGTCTTCGCTGTCGGCAACCTCTACTGGATTTCCTCTAATAGAGTTTCCAACTTCAGCAACGTCAGAATCTTCAACTAATGGAACAACTGGCTCGTTTCGACGCAATGTGGCGTTCTCATTCTCACCGACGTCATTGTCGCTTGTATCAGAACCGAAACTGCTGTCCTCTTCGCCTTCAATAACACTTTTTCTGGCCGCCCCATCACTAGTTGGTCCTCTTGTTTCTGAGATAGCATCCGTGAATGACTCGGATAATCGTGGAGGAGCGACGGACTTGTCACCGAAAATGCTCGGTCTCTTGGTGGTTTGATCTAATTGGCTCTCGTCGACAGTCGAATCCATAGATCTCACGCTAATATTAAACGATGCTTCCCTGTATGCCCCCCGACTAACTGGCGACTGATTGTCAAACGCCTCGACCGCAAGCTCGTCATCGACTGGCCCAAGAATCGGCGACTTGTCACCTCCCAGTAGCCTGGAAGCGTTAAAATTGGTCGATGCGCTGGTAGCAGTTGACAGATTTGCTAACGATGGAGCACGCCTACGGGTTTCCGGTGAGTCGGTAAGAAAAGCGCTATTCACGCCTCTTGTCTCGTTTTCATCTGTCCTCACAGTGCCACCAGTCGTAGTTTTCCGCCTATTACCACTATTAACATCTGCATTACTTTGCAACCCGCCTTTTGCCGGCATTGTCTTCCTTCTTAGCATTTCCTTCACTGCAATTACAGGGGCCACGGGAGGTGGCATGCTTGTCCTGATATTCTGCTCCGGGAAGTTGCGCTCAGTGGTACGTGAGGTTTGTCTTGTACCATTAGACTCTAGATCAATTTGGTCAGTGATCTCTATCGAGCTAGAACTATCATTGGAACTCGCCTGAATTCGAAATGATGGCCTCTTTGGCTTTTCCCTGTCGTCTTTCCTCGGTTCCGATTCGTTCGTTTCTCTTGCTCCCACCGTAGCATTTTCTGTGGAATTAAAAAAGTCGTCAATGTCTTCGAGTCCGAATTCGTCGCGCTTGACCTCTCGGTCGATGGCAAAACCAGTTCGCCTGATGTTAGCTAAACAAGTTCCAATATTTCTAATCACTAAAGAGCTTACCTGCCGACCTCACCAAGCTGGTTCACGTCAAAAAACTCGGTTGCTGAATCATGGCTGCGTTCCATTGTGAACTGTCCTCGATCCACTGCAGTAGAGCCAGCTTCGCGGCTGGTCAAGTTATTTAAGCCAAGTTGGAACGCGTTTGCGTCGGTACTTGGCTGAATCCAAACAAACTGCTCAGCCGTACCAGATTCCATCTACTCCGCCTTAATAATTGCATGTATGCAGCTATGGTGCATTATACATCAATTGGTATGGGCGCGAAATATTTCTGATTGTCATTCAAAGTATTGCTAGCTTTGCGGTTTGCGACAGGGTGCTACGTAGCCACGTGAACCACCGACTTATAGAACAATCGATTTACCGAGAAATTCTTGATTTGGTAAATATCTTTCTTTAGGTTTGTATGCGGCCCACAGTATTTGCTTAAATGCAATGTACTGGTACTAATACCGCATTCACAAAGGTGCAGTACAATAGAAATGCACTCCTCAGAACTCTCCTGGCTTTCACGCGACATTTTCAAGAGCCAATGCCCCCGCAGTGACTATCACGTGAGTATGAACAATGTGGGGCAGCCCGCTTACGAATTGTCGGAATGGACTTGCGATAGCCGCCGCCGTATTCAACGTTTGCCGCAATAGTAGTTGCAAATGAGTTCGTTCAAGTCATTACCAATTGTGGACCTGAAAAAGCTCGATGACGCAGCCACCAGGCAAGATACTCTCGACCAAATTCGAAGTGCGTTGTTTGAGGTCGGCTTTTTGTACATTGTGAACCATGGAGTCGAAGAGCAAGCCGAAAAGATTATGGCAATCGCGCCCAAAGCCTTTGACGTGTCGGAGAGCGAGAAGCTCAAGTGTGCTATGTCAAACAAGCCCCACTTTGTTGGCTATACAAAGCTGGGAGCTGAAATGACTGCCAAGAAAACAGACATTCGTGAGCAGTTTGATTTTGGCTCTGCCACTGGTCCAGATCCAAACGCGGTGTTTCCTGATGCACCACAGTGGCGAAAGCTACAGGGACCAAGTATGTACTTGCCTGATAGCGTACTGCCGGGATTCGAGCAAACTGTTAAAGACTACATTGAAGCCATGGACAAGCTATCTACTCGATTTCTTCAAGTGGCAGCCGATAGCCTCAATGTTCCGCCGGACACTTTTACTCAGTTTGAAGGAGCCATGAACAGACTAAAGATTGTAAAGTACCCTGCATCTGAGAATCCGGACGAGTCTACACAGGGCGTAGGGCCACACAAAGACTCATCGGGCATGATCACTTATGTCCTTCAAGATAGTGTTGGAGGTCTAGAAGTTCTTAACAGTGATGGTGAGTGGATTGCAGCCACACCTATACCTGGCTCACTAGTTGTGAATATCGCCCAAGGATTTGAGGCTCTCACTGGTGGGCGCTGTACTGCGACCTCTCACAGAGTAGTTTCGCCCCCTGCTGGAGTTGTTCGCTACTCCATCCCATACTTTCAGGGTGTAAAGCTTGATCTCACCCTCAGTCAAATCAATGAACAGCTCAGGTCGATCAGTGGCAAGATCCCAGAGCCTAAGGATGTAAAGAGACGTGAGGTTGCCGTCCCATCTGAGTTTCTTGATCCCAAGTATTCTTGCGTAAGTGTGGTGCTGATGACTAGCCTGAAACTATCTTTGATATGCTAACAATAGTTTGGAGAAGGCCACTTGCGGAACCGAATCGTCAGTCACAGAGACGTGGGCCAAAAGTGGTTTCCAGAACTTTTCAAGAAATATATCGAAGAGCTCGAGGCAAACTAGTACATGGTTAGTCGATGCATTACAAGTGTAATTGCTTACATATATATAAGTGATGTTACTTTGTTGCGTGCTTTCTGGGACCGTGTACAAGAAAGTAAGATGTGCTCTCATCAAAGTCCCATTGATTCTCTCTGAGGTACTTGCGCACTGCATTCTTGATCACAGGGATCCCCCCAGATGAATGGCGACCGGCACCAGTGATGATCTTCAATGACGAGGATGTCGGGTTCTGTTGCTCATGTGTCCACCAGTTGTGAACCTTGAGTGCAATCGTATCCATGGCAGATTTGAGAGGAATGCCATGATAGTCTACGACGTAGCGATCCGATTGCTCATCGACTTTGCGCTCCCATAGCTGGTCAGAAAGCTCTTTCATAGTGCCAGCATAAATAGAGGCTCGCTCCGCATAGACTGAAATGGCTGTAGCGTACGCGGCATTCTGAGAAATCTTGGACCGCATTTGTTGGATTTTTTCAATGGCATGTTCTCTTTGCTCACTAATGTGTTCAAGACGAGTCCGGACATCTCTGGTTAATGCGCGAGAACCCTCTGTCTCGCGAGCAACCGCTGTCGCATGCGCGCTTGCCGTCTGTCTGGCTGTGGCGAGATCCTTGGAGGTGCCCTGGTCAGAGCCAATAGAGCGTACAATAGAGTAGTTGTTACGCTGATATATACGTGTCGCCTCTTTTGTATTGATACCCAAACAAGTTGCGACCACCTCAATTTCGTTCTTTTGTACTGCCTCTGGCTTAGATCTCTTCACCTTATTTCGGGGTTTGGATTTATATCCTTGAAGATGCATATCGTCACCAACAGTGCGAATAACAGATGCGTTGAGCAATTCATCAGTAGTGCGCCCCATGTCGCCATCATTAAGCTTCAATTTTGTCTCGATAACGAAGACAGGTACGTTGGGGAATGATTCTTTCAAGAACCGTACAAGAGGATCCTGATGAATCGTGTCCTCTTCATGGGCCGCTGTCTCATCCTTTCTCTCCATCTCGTCAAGAACCTTCTGGGTATCTCCCCCAGCTTCCGATAGCATCTCCCATAAACGAGATTTCGGGATGGTAGGGTAGACGTTTTGCAAGAAGTCAACACCTTCATTGTTGTCTTGTTCCACAGTTGGAGTTCCCGGCACAGATTCTACAAATGACGCTTCCTGATAAATCGCTACAATTTCTGAAATTGCATTGTCTGCCTGCCATGACTTGATAAGCTGGCCAGCGCGTGTGGGATTATAGTCTACCTGGCCAAGTGCGGCATCGACCACCTCGTCAGGCTCCACAGGAAAAAGCCATTTCAACAATCTGCGACCTTCTTTGTAAGCGGCGCTCTTTCTGTCAACCGGTTTCGGCGTGAACTCGATCTGTGATAGTACCAATGGTGCCTCAGTTATGTTGTCGGTCTCGGCAACCGCCAGTTTGTCGGAGCTGACGACTGGATCTATTTGGCCATCACCCAGTTGCTCGATACTCTCCTGAGTGTGGGCAGTGGAAGCCTGGTCTGGAGCATTATGGGCTCCAGTGGCGGCATTCTCTTGTTGACGCTTCTCTTTATTCCTACGGGTCAGTAAATCGTTCTTGATCCTTAGCCAGCGAGTGACCTACCGCCGATCTATTGGCTTAACTTGCTTTCCTTTTGCTGTGCTGGCACTGTCTTTCGTCCTGCGAGTCGGTGAGCCAGTCAAATATAAGCCCATTAGGTGCCTCAACATCGCCTCTGGCACATCTTGACCCAACTTCTCTCTAACTTCTTCCAAAGCATCGTTTCCCGAGCTCGGTATTGGCTTGCTAGCCGAAGATCCTCTAGCTGGCATGATTCATTGTTTCTTTATAAAATGCCCCTATTAACACCAGCAAACACAAACAAGTTTGATGTTTGATATGAAGGTGTGAGGCTTTCTGCGGAACCAACGGTGCATATGCACCCAATCTGAGGAAAACCTCGACGCGGATACGACGGGTGCGTAAATTGTATAAATTCGCCAGCTTTTTGTCAAGTTTCCTCCAGGACACTGATACTTCATTATGGACGAGGACCGGTCGATCTATGAACAAGGGCGCCCTTTGTTTGGATTTCCACAAAACTTCAAGGACTATGAATTAAAGCACTACCTTCGGTTGGTGATCATCATTCTTGTATACTTGGCCATTCGACCGTTTTTTGTCATGATCGGTAACAGAGTCGAGGCCGCGCAACAAAAGAAGCGCGATGAGCAGCTAAAGCGCGATATTGCCGAACAGGTATACGAAGAAGTCGAAGTGAAGAACTCGTCCTCTGCTAGTGGAGCCCAGACGATCCGACGAAAGAAAACAAAGGACGATATTTACGATGAAATGGATTCCGATCCCGATGTATCTGACCTGATGCAGTGAGGGTCAATCAGGTATTCCTCTTTAAAGGTCTCTTGGACCTTTTGGATCACCGAGGATTTTGGTACGGCTCCCGAAGACTATCTTTATGCTTTGCGTACAATCTTGCTAATTTTGCGGGACCAGCCGTCATACATATCATTAAATTTTCATTGCACAGCTGCCAACATTGTAGTTCTAGCCCAGTGTTTGAGGCGTTCTTAGTATTGCCGGTCAAGGTACAGCCTGGTGGCTGAACCCAGACCTCTAAAATATTCATCAAGTCAGAATAGTCAAGCGTTTAAAGCGACTTACGTTTAGAAACTCCTTCTAGTAAATGCTCATGGCTGTCGCTTTGCAATGTTTCGCAAGCGTGTGGTTTTTTTTTTGAAATTTTGCACTTTTTGACGGTCAATTTATTTATTTCATCATCAGTAAGCCCTTTTGGCGAGACGTCGCTCCGAAAAGCCAACAACCTTCAGCTTTTGCAAAGCACATAATGGCGTTCAGACGAGGCGGCGGCCGTGCTGGTGCCCGTGCGCCTGCTTTTTCGTTCTCGATTAGCGACCTGAAGCCGGACTTTTCTCCAGAAGAGCTGTATCCGACCACAATCTTGCCAGCTCCTGAGGCGTCTGTTGCACGCGAGCGGCAGGCAGTTTCGCAGTATATCACGTTAAAGGAGGAGATTAGAGATGGCCCCCTGTTTACTGGGTCAAACACGGCGAGTGGGCGAGTTGTTGTGGAGATAGAGGAGGGCTTTAATGATGGAATCAAACGGTATTCGGATATCTATGTGAAAAAGCGCAAAATTGGCCGCTCTGCGGACGAGCATCCCTATGGTATATTTTAAAATGTCTTGTCCAACATGTTTGTTCATTCTGGCTGACTTGCAGTTGTGGAATTTTTCCCTCCGGAGTTACACGCCGCCATGGGCGTCAATAACAGCAAA
This sequence comes from Tardiomyces digboiensis, assembly GCA_030570855.1. Taxonomy (NCBI): domain Eukaryota; kingdom Fungi; phylum Ascomycota; class Dipodascomycetes; order Dipodascales; family Trichomonascaceae; genus Tardiomyces; species Tardiomyces digboiensis. Next base: position 8,172 of record JAJLWU010000104.1, on the reverse strand, counting down.
CGCAAAACGCTCGATATTAGCCGGTTTACCGCTGAATTGCAGGACACAAGTGACCCAAAGAAGGATCGGGAATCACTGCTTGCACTTGACCTTGGACAAAACGAGGACGAGAAGACAGACGCAAAAGACAAGAGCGACAACAGTGACGAAGATGATGATGAGGACGAGTTTGACGATGATGAGGATGATGATTACAACGCTGAAAAGTACTTTAATGACGGTGATGACTATGGCGGTGATGACTCTGGTGATGATGGAGAGGCGGCTTACTGATTTCGAGCCTGACAGGAACCAACATATTTATAGACCTAAATTGCATAGTATCTCCATTGTATGAAAACAAACTTAGAGCACTACTACGAAATTCGGCGTATATGGGCGATAGCCGGATCGTTTTTATTGAACTAGCCTAGTCGTTCTCGACGTTATCAAGAGCCTCCTCTTCCGCAATGTCTTCGAGCGGGTCGCGAACTGGTTTTAATTTCAATGTCACTAATAGCATGAGTGCATAAATAACGGTAAGCAGCTCAAACACAAAATGCGGCCTGGCATTGACAGTGTACCGGAAAATCGTAAAGAATACTAGTGGTGCCATAATCATTCCAGACGAGGAAACGAATCCCAACGCTCCTAGTACCTCACCTACCGAGTCTTTCTTGGTGTACTTGATAATGGCGTTTCTAGCAATGGGCCCAGCTACAGCTCCAACACCAATGCTCACCACGGAAGCACCAAATAATAAACCAGTCGGAGAATACGCGACGAAACACAAACATAGTGTGCATGCTACTGTCGAGATGCGTATGACCGTTGAGTCAATCATATCAAGTCGATGAGTGCTAGAATGCCACAGGCGCCGGAGTCCGGAGATCAGCCCAGGATATAGGAAGGTGAGCTGGAGAACTCTTGCAATGCCGTACGCTGAAAACATGTAACCAGTCTCCACGCCAGTCCACCCAAAGGTCAGCTCCGAGTAGATAATCGCAACGTTCGAAAGGGCTATGGAAACGACTGCAGAAACCGCTTGAAACACCACTAGTATCCAAGCATTATGGCGGTGGACGGGATGAGACTTGAGATGATCGAATCGAAGCGAGAGCAAAGGTTGCACAATATTAATAGCATTTAGGGATCGTTTCCAAAACGGGACCGACTCAGATGTTGCAGCTCGTCTAGCAGCGTTCTCACTATGCAGCGCTTCAGACGTCCTGCGGTCTTTGAGGGTGCGGGATTCTGGGATGAGCATGACAAATGCCAATAGAGTAAACGCATCGCACACTAGGCAACAGATCAGAATAGGCGTGACAGATTGGGTGTATTTGTAAAGGAGGCTCCCTGTCAATGGACCAAACAGAACACACATTGCAAGCACCATGTCAGGATAGGCAAGAACGGTGCTTCTAATATCAGGTCGTACACTATCAGTAGTATACGAAGTGACTGCTGTTAAAATAACTGCGAAACTGGATTGCCACAATCCCTTGAAAGACTAGCTTCCAATGTGAGACAGCTGATAAATGACAAAATACTTACTCAGAGCCTCGAGGAAAAATGTTCCAGCTACACCTTCAATAATCGACTTGAAGAGCAAAAGGCGATAATCAACTTCTGCAGGAAATTGGACGCAGAGGAAAAGTATAAAGTCACATAAAAGTGTTCCACCGAGGACGACCATAAAAAGTGGTTTCCTTCCAGCTCGATCGGACATGGCGGTCATTTTAGGCACAATAATAATACCCGCCAAGCCAGATATTACCATCATGGCAGAAGTAAATGAAGCATATTCCGAAGCGATCAATGGTGACCGGCACCGGGGATCGCTGTGGTCGGCCGACAATACTCGAGAAGAGTTCTTGTCTGGAAAGTGCTGGCGGCAAATGAGTTCAACAATGGCATCCACAGTCGGCATGGCTATCATTGCTTGCATGAACAACGTGGGCCCCAACAGGAGCATAAGAAGAAATGGCTTGGGTCGTTTGTGCCTCTCATAATTTGCGAATTCTTGTTTCAAAAGCGACTTGTCAAAGACAGCGTGGAAAAGACTTTTTGGAGCCAGCCCTGCATGGTCCACGTCGTCCCTGTCAGCGCTTGTATGGCTCAGGAGTGGTTGCTGCTCAATTTCGGCAACATCCATTGTCAAAGGCCCGTAGCTCAGCACGTCGAAGTGGCAAAATAGCACTATCAACAATTGGCCACAATCGAATTGCTACCGTCTCAATCTCGAGGTACGGAAATCCAGGGGCAGTATGTTGTTTATCTATATACAGGTATAATGCACTTTATATGGCCGTAATTTGCCACCGGCGGTAGCACTGCCGATTAGCTTCAAGGCGATGGACCCTGGATGTCTATCAGTGCCGTTCGTCGTTATCGTGCGGCACCATTTAGTGGGTACGCGGCGCTACAATTTAAGAGTATGGTGTGAGTCACGTGATTTTGTTCACCGAGTCTTGTCGTACTCAAACCTTTTTCTGTGAAAGCACCGCGGACCCCTATTCGAGAGAGTAGTGAGTTTTCAGCAGCACCATTGCCTAGAAATTTGTCAGAATATTTTGTTAAACGAGAATAGAGCTGGAAGTGGCGACAATGAGATCATCTGCACGGTCCCCCACCCACAGGCAGCCCTGCAGTATACAAGCCAGAACGGTGTCACTTGTGGCGTTGGAGGCGAAATATTTGTTGCCGCGTTTGATTAGGAAATAAATTGTGTAGTACCAGGTCAAGGCGTAAATTGAAACTAGATTCTCTAGATTCTCGCACATTATGGAGCATAGCCTATACGACACAAGCTCGCTCGCCATATAGTGAAGAGGACTGTGATATCGCAACCGCATCAAGATTAACTATAGCGCCTATATTCATAAGGATCGTATTCCTCCTCATCAATTGGTTGCGAGACATCGAATTCGCGCCGACTCATGCCAACAGGGATCTTCGGAGGCAGGCGCGGAGCACCCGCCTCGGCGCCGGTAACTTTCTTGAATATTGAGTCGCCATAGCCATCATTGATGGATCGTGTGATATCCCACTGGCCACCGCCAGTATAGCCTGTAGCCCCCGGATCTACATACGACGGCGACTTGGGACAGTAGTTCTCCTTAAGAACCGGCTCTGGCGCAAAAGTGCGCTCGTCTATTATCTCATCAGACACCGGCCGCACTATCCTTGGGGGAGGGGACTTGCGTGTCAGAGGTGAAGAAAAGCTGTCAGCATCGAAAACCGGTCCAAACGATTCTCCACCTCCGACCGGTTTGCGGCGGACGCCACTCGTAGGGGTTGTTCCATTGGACGCTGGGGCCGAGACAGAAGAATGATGATGGTGATGAGGTGGTGGAGTCGGAATTGCCTGTTGGGGCGAGGTGTTATAGGATCGGATTGGCGACTCGGACCGCGAGTGATGAAGACCCGATTGAACGGGAGAGCCACTAGGCGGAGGAACCGACGGTGGCCGCCATTGTGGAGCTGGTGAGTGCGAGTGTGGTAACGGCGGCAGCGATCTGTCACAAGTCTGATATGAGCTGTAACTGCCACCACCACCCGCCGGCAAGCTGTGAGTACTACTGCCACTGCTTCTCAGATGTAGAGAAGAATCAAAGTTGTCGATGCAAGGCAGGGCCTCGCGAAGAGAGTGCATGGAGGTCAATTCAGAGTCATCGAGAGGATTGGGCGGTAGCGGTCGTACCTCGACTTTAGACGGCAATTGTGGCAGCGAGTTCCTCGAGACGCTTGCGTTGGGGGACTTGGATCCGGATATTTTCTTAGATGACTTTTTCTTTTTCGGTGGAAGTGCAGGCTTTGCAGGATAGAACGTCATTTCCAAGTAGACCTCACCAGCATATTTACCCCTGTACTTGAGTTCGTGCCACTTGTCAAAACCTGCTGAAGGATGTGCTGCAAAAGCCTCGGTCAGGTCTATCTGAGCGTCTCCAATGAGTTCTGGCTTGGAGTCGTTTTCATCCAAAACACTTAACTTAAGCACTCGGTGTTCTATAATATCCATGACTTGGAACCGCACTTCATGGTCCCTGGAGTTAGTCTATTGGCAACGCGTAATAGAATAGATAGACAGTCTCGTACCAGTTTGGAGTCTGGCCGCCTCGGAAGTCGGCTTTCGATCGCTGTGCATCATGGCCAATTCGAGCAATACAGTATGGGTTCTGTTTCTGTAGTGTTCGACGGTTAGGCAAGTTTTTCTGAGTGTGAGTACAGAGAGAATTTGTAAAACGCGTGGATCAAGCCACAGCCACAACAACGCAGATCCGCAGTGTTGACACGCCTTTATGGCCACCCCGGCTATTACTTACTGCCTTGATAAATATGACAATCAAAGTCCCGAACAGACTAACATCGGTGTTCATTACACAAGTCGTTGTCTGAAATACAAGACTCTGGAGATGTGACTTTAAATTTGGGTATAGTTTCGAATTAGACGCCCTGAAGGTGCGGCACTGCGCGGCTGTATACAAACAATTTCCTAACCCGGGTCCGTTTGAGCCACTGCGTTAATCCCATACAATGTGACCGAGCTTTAACAGTTTGCTAGATTGTACCCAAAGGGGGATCTGTTTTGATTGGTGCCATCAAAACTATACTCTGCTGACGGGTCGTTATAATCGACTAATGCAAGATTAATTGGCGACCATACTTCTTGATGGATGAGGTAACACCACCGGGTCTTGTATTGGAAGTGAATGCTTGTTCATGTATACAAATTCCCAATCTGCAACAAGTTCCCTTTAAGCTCACAAAATATACGGAAACGGACGAGTCGAGAAAAATATAGGCCTCAACACACTGCCGCCACTGATTCATATTGATTCTAGAGCGAAATATTGGAGTTCTGCAGATGATCTGCAGGCCTGCCTCACAATGCACATTGCCACAACAAAAAAGCACCTCGTGCGATTGCTAACCAGGGCTCCTGGCTAGCGCAGGAGTACGAGTATTCTTATTTCAAGCGATTGGAATCTAGTCAGTTGAGCGATGTTTAGTCTCGGCCCGACGTACGCGTGTACACAACCAGATGTGATGCATGCATAGCATCGGGAGCCGGCATCATTTACCATTGATGGACACAAGTAAACAAACGAGCCGCACGGACTCATGGGACATAAGCTCAGCTATCACAAGTTTGCAGTTACTTCAGTGCATTACACTTGAAGCCATCTGCTAAGCTCTACACGTGTCACAAATTCAAGGAATAATTATTACAAAGAGAATCTTGTGGTGGAGCAGACGAGTCATAAATGCATGCAAGGGCCGAGTCGTCGGATAGCACGCTTGCAATTAGGCGCAATCCTCTCAATATCCGGCATCTTGATGGATCAGATTTGGTGCTAGACACCCAGATCAACACAAGCTGTGTAGGAGATACAACGTCCTGCTCTGAAAGCGACAGCGGTGACAGTGACCCCGAGAGATTTGAGTTTGAGCGCAAACACGTAAAAGTGAGCCAAGCAACCCGTGTATTTCAGCACCACAGAGAGCTGTCGGCACAATTGTGTACCATTATGGACGAAATAGAGGAGAATAGCAGCAATGGCAAGAATCGATTAGTTTCTGGGGATTTAGGCGCACTGATTCAGAAGGAGAAAAACACCCCGCAGGAAACTCCTACACAAGACAAGCCATCTATTCCATCTGCACTGGACCCAGTCGAGCAGCTGAGAATTTCAGAAGGAAGCGGCGGGGAGCAAGGTTTAAAGAGCCTGCAGGAGAAGAGAATGGCGTCGGGCACAGCGGCTGCCCGCATAAACTCTGGCGGAGCAAGCCCCCTGATCAAGCTGGACTTGGGTCTACAAGATAGCCCGTCGCTTATGGAATCGTTTGAAACCAGTTTTGCGACCAGCTTGATTCGCACCAACAGCATTAATGGAGGCCCTAGTCAGCTCACACGAAAGAATACAATCGGCAGCCGATGCGAGACTCGATCTGGTCCCAGTACTAGCCCCTTGGTGATTGAAAAGTTGAGAGCAGCACGTAAGCAGCAATTGGCTGAAGCAGTGGGACAAGGACAACTGGGAAAAAGGGAAAACAGTGCAGGAAGCGCCTCCGCCAGCTCGATCACCACAATGTCTATAAGGAGCCAGTCCGGCGCTGGAGACCAAATGGTCAAAATTCCCACCCCGCTGCTGAATGCTATTGCGTTTCCGTCCCCACAGGTGAATGCAGGCAGCCCATACACGACAGACAGTGGGAGTATTAGTGGCCAATCCGAGAACTCAGATCCGCAGTCGGGACCTATGTCACCCGCGACCAGCACCAATACTGATAGAGTCATTTCCAAAGAGTTGGAACGAACATTGCGACAGACGACCCCAGTTGATGCTGACTCCATTTATGAGGATGCGCAGTTACCACCTGCATCACCCGCCATGTCGTCAGTAGCGTCCATGAGCATCAACTCGCCTACAGTTGCAGATCTAGATCCCGTCGACCAATCGGACAGGGGCCGGCTGTTTATTCAGATTGGCGGGATTAAAGACCTCAACCTACCTCTCGACTATTCTCGCAATCCAAAGTTCACGCTTACCCTTGACAATGGTATTCAATCGGTGACAACTATGCCGGTGCCATTTGGTCAGAATTCACGCCATGACTTTTTCTCGCTGGGCCAGGAATTCGAGCTGCTTGTTGCAGAGGACCTTGAGCTGGTGCTTACTTTGAACCTCGAAGCCGATCCGCTGCCTGATCCACAGAAAGCCACCGCCGCCAATTCAGCAAAACCCACAAAGGCTAAGAAGCCCTCTACGGACAACAATTCACCAACGAGCCCGACCAAGAAGCGGTTCAGCTGGTTTGGCAGATCCCCGAAAAAGCAGCAACCCGCTACGTTTGCGACACAGGCGGCGGCGCCTCAGTCGACCTCCACTCTGGTAACTCAAGGTACTCAACATGCCTCTATGCAGAAGCAGCACGATGTATGGAAGAATCAGATTGGCAAGCGCGGTGAATTTGCTCGAGCATATCTCGTGGAGAGCCAATTTGAGAACGACATCTACGGCAACCCGCAAACCTATTATCTACAGTGTTTCAACGAGTGGTCATACAGACGAGAGGTGATCAATCCGCATGTTCCAAAATCCGCAATGGCATACAGGTATGTCAAACGGGACGCCTACCCAGTAGGCGGTCTTCAGGTCACCCTCATGTTCGTACCTCGCTTGTTCGGTTCCGAAATTCTTCCGTCGTCCATGAGAGGAGCGCTTGAGGAGATCCAGTTGGCTCAGTCATATCGGCGAATCAACATTGACGGAAACCTCACGCAGTTTGGAGGCGATTGCAGGGTTTGGAGACGTCGTTGGTTCACGCTACGTGGTAGTTCGCTCGTTGGCCATCACGAGGAGACCCGCAAGGTGCGTACTACATTTGAAATGAAGGAGGCGGCAGCTGTCGTAGAGTCGTCGCAATTTGACATTGAGGATGCCATTCCCATCATAAACGACGATCGGGCATTCCGCATTCTGTTCAAGGACGGAACTACCGTTGCGTTCTACGCCGACTCACTCGAAGAAAAGGACAAATGGATCCATTATTTGAACATGGCACTCGCACATTGTTCGGGTAAAGTGCGACACTGGACTGATTTGGTGATTCAACGGTTTCAGCCTAACGGGTCATCGAGGGGATTTTAATTAACGCGTCCATGGCTTTTCTTTGATTTTTACTACGTATTTGAATGTTATGTCTTGCCGTTCCTACTAATGCGCGACAGTGCATGTGGTTGCGCATGACCTGCATTGTGATTTCCTTATTCTCATCGTCGACGGTTACCGTCTCAGCAGTCAGCAATGACAGGAGATAGGTATCCCAAACTCATAGTGTTTGACTTGGACTACACACTATGGCGTAAGTTTATTATGCAAAATGTGGTTTTGGTCGACAGGTGCTCATGGGCCGTTGCTGACAACAGCCGTAAGTTGGCCCCTGTTACTTTCCCGACCAAGGTGACAGCTACTAATCTCAGTGCTGGTGTGACACTCACATCGCACCGCCCATCCGGGCTTCGGAGGACGGATCTGCTATAGTAGATCGCCATGGAGAATCTACACCGCTTTACCGGGATGTCCCAGGGATTCTGCGTGAGATCCACTACAGGCAGGACTCGGATATCGCTTCGGCGTCACGAACTGCTGCGCCTGATATTGCCACGAAAATGATGCGCTTACTTCA
>JAJLWU010000103.1:0-27500 GCA_030570855.1 Tardiomyces digboiensis | reverse complement strand
AGTTTCCAATTCTCAGGCTGCTTGAGGTGCTCAAGCTTGTAGTGGTTTGCAGCACCGAGGTCGGTGGCAAGCGAGCGGTGAGTGCCAGTGATAAGGGCAGCACACTTGCCTGTAGGAATAGTCTCCTGATACATATAGTTAGATTTGACGCCCGCGGCGTCGTTGGCCTTGGCCAGCAACTCCGAGTAATGATCCCTGCCAACCGAACCAAAATAAACTACCGAGTTTGGAGGAAGGATGTAGGCAGCACCGCGAGCGGTATTCTGAGCAGCTCCGCCAGCAACAATGTGCAGGTTATCCATCTTCAGAACTTCATCGTAGATGGGCATGTGCTTCTCGTCAACAAGAATGGCATCATCGGCCTTGAGGTCGTACTTGTCAAGGTACTCCTTGTTCCTATGGTTAGTTAGTCCACACTGAAATCAAGAGTCCAATGCAGGCAATGCCACAAGACATGAACCGTCCTCGCTAAAAGACATAGTAAGTCCAGCAACCCTTGTGAGCACCACATTGACAGATTACAACATAGCAACTCGTGGAACGAAAATTCCAATGTTTTGTTCAATCGAACTTACACATCGACCTGGAGATCTAGTAGTTAGCCCTTAAAGCAATGGAATTTACACAGTTTAAAACATACCGAGAAGCGGATTTCCGAGACAAAGGAGATCGTAAGACATTTTACAGCTATTATAATATATTTTTTGAGCCGGAGCCTGTTTGCAACCAAGTGCCAACCGTACCTGGCCCGAAAAATAAAGTGACGAGCGGGTAACAAACACGTGGAAGCGCCCAGTACCTACAGATGATACAGCAGATGATCCCCACTGCCTTCGGGACCATATATTCCTTGAAATACGCCTATAAAACCTGAGGCATCTCATTGCGTTACAACGGGTGGTTGCAGGTGTTACCTCGAGCAACTTTGGGATGAGCTCGGTCACGCGATCATACGAAGCAACTGATTCTCATATGCTCCCTTTACCAGACGAGACCTTAACTTCCTCAATCTGCTCGGAGCGGAGTGCGTTTAAACCAGGAAATCATCTACATTTCCAATAGACAGGAAGCATCTGAAAGCTTCTGAGACGAATTATGGGCCAACAAATAAACGTCAAGGGTCGCAATGCGGCTTCACAGCAAACCGATTTGGACATGCTCAATCACATTTGAGGCTCTCATCGCCTTTGTTTCATTAGGATGCTAGTGCGACTGTCGTGTAGGCTCTGCATTATTTTGCCTCGAGTAGCCTAGACGACTACGCGTAGAAGGTGCTTCCACATCTGCGGTACTAGCACCATAACCGGAAGAAACAAGGAAGTTTTCATCTATAGCACAATTTAAATAATGCAGTAAAGCTCCAGGCAGACGGTTTTGTGGTCAGCTGTCGCAGGTTACCTCGGCTCTCACCGCTGCCTGCGGCACAGTCTTCGATTCAGTTATGCACCAACCGAGGGGGACACATTCCCGCCAGACGCCTCTTAACACGACACGAAGGAGAGAAGCATTAAAACAAAAAAAGGGCCTTAAACACTATTTTAATTATGAATTACAATGTTATGCCGCTGTACTATTGAACCCATACTGGTTGTAGTGGTTGGCGGGCGATCGGCATCCATCGGCAGAGCCGACTCGTGCCCACCAGCTCTATATAGCTGGCCGTACCGCAGAATTCTCAATAGCCATGCAATTGAATAAGGACCGCACAGGGAAAACCAGTGTTATGGCGAAGAACACTAAGGGACGAAGTTTGTCTTTGGAATAGGTGAGTAACTGCGGTAAAATTCAAGCGAGGGTCATAAAATCCAACTAAGCGCTGTTGGTGGCAAGGTAGATTAACGCGGGGTTGGCTACTATGAGACACTACACTTGAGCACGTCGCGAGACTACATTAGTCAAAGTCAAAAACACAAACATTGAACCTATTCGAAGTAAAAACTAAACATTTTCGACGTGCACAACTGATGCCTTGGCATTTTCACTGCTGTCACCACTGAAATCGACATCCTGTTCGAAGTATACTTCAGACGCAGGAACGTTGCTTTTGTCGGGGATGTAAAAGCGCAGGTCGGCACGAGTAATGAGGAGCATGAGGGGAACTAACCACTCGGTACCACCTTGGAACATGTAGAAAGGATAGTTGCGGAATACCCAGTACTGCATGTGCCCAACCGGAGTGCCAGGACCCATGGGCTGGCCACCTCCACGTGGCTTGTCGATTATAAAGACAGAGACAACTCGGCAGATGATTTCAATGAGAAGAATTGCAACTCCAAGAGTGAGAATCAGAGCATTGGTGATAAGCTTTGGCGCCCTCTTGTTCACAGGCGACATGGTCCGCGAATAGCCACCCGCTGGGGTGTCACGGCAAGAAATAATGCGAATTGAGTCCGATGGGGCGACAATCTGAGAGCCCTTTTCTGGAAACCAAAAGAGCGACATGCGCCCAATGTACGTGGGCTGGCACACCAGCGGCAGCTCGTCATATTGGCGCTCGACGAGCTTGGGTTTGCGGAAAAGCTTCGAGGTCAGCGTCCCAGGCTTGAACTGATATGCCCAAGTAAGCACTTGAGTAATGTTGAGCGGCATAAGAATGTTGAGAATAGCGGCTCCTTTCATTGCCTTTTGACATGAAACCAATCCAGACATGTCGAGGAACTGATATGTAAGGAGTGCTTGGCTTGTAATTCCACAAATGGTAACTATGAGGGTTGCAACATAAACGAAATATTGGAACCCTTTGAACCACGGAGTGACACCTGCTTCTGGATGACGATAGGTGAAAATTCTAGCGGAAAAAATGAGCATGACACCGATCATGTAAAGGGAAGCAATGTTGATAAAGGCCGTGGACACAACCCCCATGTTCCATCGCTGAATGTCCTGTGCCCACGATGCGCGCAGACCAAAGCCGACGGTCTTTATAAAGGCATAAAATGCGAGGTTAAGATAGTGCGGAAAATTGTGACCGACTGAGCGGCCCTTGAAATAGTAGCCTAGGAAGGCCAGAGTTGTCAAGCCGTATACTGCGATAAATATTCCAATCGCTGGCATGTCTGTGGAGTTTGGATAGTCACCATAGTTTGCTCCCATTTCGGGGAGGAGCAGATTCCAAATGGAGGAGGTGATCGTAATCCCTTGAGTTGACAACCAATTTCTTATGGCAACGATTCCAGTACCAGGGATAGCATTTGGGTTCGGAGTGGCCCACCGAGTCAGAACGTAGAAGCGGTCTGCCGGTGGAATTTCGAGAAGCGTGTTGTAAAAGGCTGTCTCGTTGGCGGTGGCAGCGGCGGCACCAGCGGGGGTTAGCAGTTGGTCCATGATGGCCAGAAAGTTAAGAATATGCAAGTGGCAAAACGCTTCTTCTGAGACAACCGACTCAGTCTTTCTGGTTTTATATATTTCTCTCCAAAGGCGGAGTGCAGCCAGGCAGGAGACCCCGCGTCTGTTGCAGCGCTGTGCGCCCCCGCACTAGTGTTCTGCACGGATGAATTCTTATGCAGTTGCGCCAGTGCTATTCTTGCGGGTCACGCACTGCTGGCTCTCGGCGTTTGACCTAGAATGGACATGAACAAAAAAAAAAGAGAAAGTATTTGTTGTTGCAACTTGGGCAACTACCGCTTTTCATTTTTTGGGGGTTTCCATCAAGCATGCACATAGGCAGCCATTATTAGACGCCGTGCGTCACATAAGTCACAGTTGCAAGACTTCTTAACTGAGGTATGCACTTCTCGGACAAGCCCGTGTTTCTGTCAGACCTAGCTCTGTGCGAAACTGGCAGCTCCCGGAGTAGTCTGCTCTCTCGAGAGTATAACAATGATTTTAAAATGTGTGAAACAACCAAATGACGCAATGAAATCGGTGGTTTATTTGCAGCAGACACAGGAAACTGTCAACCAGACGTGAGTGACGTGCGGCATTTGTGGGGTAAAAACCCTGCATTCATACCCCGCAAGAGATAAATCCTCTACAACACCACATAATCAATTTTAAAAGGAACTTAGCAGTCAAGGAACTATTGAGATAACTAAAATTGCCGGCGAAATCCACTACAAAATAGCAGCAGTTTGACTTAACCACCCCATTCCGCCACAAGCGTCGCGCATTGGGGCCGAGCCTAGGGCCATAAACGTCAGACTGATCTTACTAACGAGCCCTAGCCGCGGTAGTGTAGGCTGGGACGGCGGTATCATGGACTTCCTGGGCCGGCTGACTGCGAATGAGACTTTGTGTTGATTCAAGTTTACAAACGTATTTATTGTGTGCTGCAAGCTTGAGTTTGGGTCGTTCCGGTACCAGGCTGTGATACGCTTCCGAAAACGGAAGTAATTGCGCGTTGATCAACTCGTCGCTTAAACTTGCCACGAGCGTGCATGCTGATTTGCATTAGGGAGTGTTCAGGCAAGGTGTGGTGTGTAGATTTTACCAAATGCGAACACTTACCTATTATAATCGTTATCAGCCAGAGGGAATCTAAGACTGACGCACTGTGCTGGCCTCGGCCACATTTCACGCAGGGTTCCGTGGTGGGGGCGGGGTTAACAAAGGAGGGTCGGCTCAACTTCATGGCATTACTGTGCCAGTCTCAGTTGAGGAACTTCTCAGAGAGAGGGAGTCTGAAATAGAACAGTTTCCCAAATACTCTCTGGCTCAACTGCGCAAATGAATCTTGGCATCTCATGGGTGTACTGCCATAGAGTTTACCTAACTCGGCCAGCACAACAGCCTGGACTACATTTAATTCGCAAAGAAAGTGAATTAGTTGATTTATTGAAGCCCTAGAACTGTGGCCTGGATTTTAGGAGGTAGAGGTGTTTGCTCTCGGTTGGTAATTTTTTGCTTTCCTGTTATTGCAACAGATCAACTTCGTAGCCGATTTTATAGAGGCTTGATAAGATACCCGCCCTTCACTATAATCAAGAGTCGGTCGGTGATAAATTACGTATGTAGATAATGGTGGCGTCGTGGATTCAGTCAAGTGCCTATTTAATGTTATTAAATCAACGTTCTCACAGAAGTACCTCAGGACAATGCCAGAGACTTCAACCGCTTCCAACGGAAAATTAGCTCGTTGCTGTTGAATTTGATCATATGTTTCGACTTGTACCACGTCGTTGACTCGCAGGCGAGACCAGTATCACTGAAGGCTCAACGTAAACGGCTTCGCCAGAATCGCTCTCTATGACTATTGATCCAGGCAATATACAGGACTGCCGAAGTAGCTGTTCTCTTCGATTCAATCATCTTCTAAGCTTGCTAAGGACTCTAGTGACTGCAATAGAGCTTAGCATGAGACTCTGATAGAGCAGGGTAGTGGGAGAGCAAAATCAAGGAGCTAGGGGTCACTCTGACTGCAAGAAAAAAAAGCAAAAACCTTGGTCAATCAATAGCGACCAGTTGGCCCACTGCTTATCGATGCAATTTAGTTGAGCATAACTCAGGAACGTTTCCCACCAAAGCAATTGGCTGTAAATGCCCTTAATGACGTCGAAACCAATATGCTTACTGAAAAACAGTGGGCTATCTACTCTTGGGTGACGGCTACGCTCATCTAACTCCAAATCTGCTTGAAGCCAGAATTAACCTTCGGTATGAAGCACGACAAACTGCAGTTCACCATTGATACTCTATCCCGTTGAAGCCCTCCCGTTGCAGCCCCAGGTGCTTATAAGCTCGTTGTTTTATGGTCTAAATAGTTACTACTGTCCCCTATTTGAGGCACCTACGACAGATTGGTGAGAACTCTCTCGTCAAACGTGGGCACACAGGGCTGCTTAGTCAGCACCATTTCCCCCAACTGTCGTCCCTCGTCACATGACTACTCTGGTTCGCGTCCGAGGATGAAGTGCCGGGGCCCGTGACGATAGATCCTGTGATAGTACCATACAAACTCAATGGCCTACGACGATCCATTAGGCGGAGTGCGTTTCCCATTTTATTGGGACGAGCTGGTGGCACTATGCGGAAAGTTTGGCTACAATGCGCTGCCATTCCACTTTCACGAGGTGGTACTCGCCGCCTATTTCTACCACGCCATCTACAAGATTTCTGGAATCATCTCGCCTCATATTGTGAAATCGTATAACACAATGTCGAAGCGTACGCAGATCAACTGGGACATTCACGTTGCGTCGCAAGTTCAGGCAGTATTGATTCTTTACCTGGCACTGCCACTGTTTGGCGATGAGACTCTGGCCCGCGATACTCTGTCTGGCTACACGCCATATGCTGGTTTTGTCTGTGCCATGGCCCTTGGATACTTTGTGTGGGACTCAATCATGTGTCTTCGTTACGTCAGCATGTTTGGCATTGGATTCTTGATGCACGGTCTCGCAGCTGGATTCGTGTTTCTACAAGGCATGAGACCATACGTCATGTACTACGCCCCAACGTTTTTAATGTTTGAGGCGTCAACACCGTTTCTGAACATCCATTGGTTTTCCAGCCATTTACCCGAGGGTACAATTCCTGATTGGATTCAGCTCATCAACGGGTTGTGTCTGCTGGTTGTGTTTTTTGGTGCACGCATTGTTTGGGGGATCTACCAAGCCTGGTTATTTGCAAATGATGTGTTTCGTCCCGGTCGATTGGGGATCGTACCTTGGTGGGTTCCTGTGCTTATTTTGGCGTCCAACATGTTGCTTAACTCGCTCAATGTGTATTGGTTCTCCAAGATGATACGTCTGGTTAGGAGAAGATTATCTGGCGCTTCCATCAATAAGAATGCTGCTACTGCTAAGAAATCGCAATGATTGGATTGCCATGCCTCCCTCGTACGAATTACGGTTATCTCCAAGGGGTACGCAGAATCGGAGCCAGACCTCCTACAATCACATCGCCACACTACGCCTGCAATTACATTATATAATCGATAACTACACAGATAGAGGGTGCAAATTTGTTTTGTGATACTCAAGTGTTAGCACTAGCTCGGTTTACCTGATACCCGCCCTGGGGACTGGAACCTAGAAGATCCGGTGGCGATGATAAACGTGCCATATCCAGACTTGGTCTATAAAGTTGTTTGTTTTTTACAGTCACTGGAAAAAAGCGTCGTTCTTCAATTGTGCATATGCGGGTCGTTCAAGACAATTGAGCGTCACCTTGATGTCTGTGTTGATATCGTCAATTAAAGCTTCTTTGGAAACATAGTCAAGCTCGGGCCTAATGTAGCCAACAACCATGAACTTGACCTTGGCACCGTAAAACGAATCTGCAAACTTGTGAATAATGTGGAGCTCAGCAGAGCGCGCCTTGTTATGATAATATGGGTTCCAGCCAACGCTCATCACCATGGGAAATACCACTCCTGCATCAACACCGACCTCGAGGGTATCTCCTCTCGTGACGCGGACAGTCCTGTCTGCAACAGGACATACCACTGGCTTGCAACGATCATCTTCAGGTGCCTTGTGAACGCTGGCCCAACCATAGTAGATGCCTGTATCACCAACATTCAGCGAGTCAAATGCCTCCTGTGGGATATTTGCAGTTGGTATTCCAAGGTCAGCGCTACCGCGTCCATAGCCCGGGATTACGGTTGTTTCGACACATACTGGATACGGCTTCTCCGGTACTTCGGGCCCTACTATAGTTGGCCTGTTTTCTCTGGACATCGAGAAGAGTAGTTGTTGGAAGTGTTATCGTTCGAGCCGGGTTTTCTGGAAGCCGTCTGTGCTTACCTGAAAAGTATACAGCCGTGCACGGTCGGGGGGGGGGGGGGTTCTGGAATGATCTAGACCGGTATGTTTGAATCTGAAATTGAACTTTCAATATTGATCTACAATCCGAAGATGGCCGGATATGTGTTTTCTCATCCAGGAGAGAGCAATCGAGCGAAATGTCTAACAACTGACCGATAAGAGCGATTAGGGCAAGGAAACCGGTGTATCCCCCAAGTTGACAGAGTCTCCGAACCTCGGAAACAGTCAAGCACTACGCACAAGATTAGAGACTCTCATGTCACTCGCCTCTACTTTGCTAAAGGTCCAAGGATTTGGAGAATATGTTGTGACGGATCCAAACGTTAAGCGGCGTAGTAGCATTGCTATTATCCTCAGATACCCTGGATTTACTAGCGACGCCTCTACTCTGACGGAATTTCTTTCAGAGATACCAAACAATGCGCGACCTGAAATCCTTTTTATCAAGAGAGCATCGAGCGAACGGGACCGATGGTCTTCACACATTGCATTACCTGGAGGACGAAGGGAGCCAGGTGAAACAGACGTCGAGGCTGCGATTCGAGAAACGCTGGAAGAAGTCGGGATTGATCTCATCCAGGATGGGTTACTCGTAGGGCCTCTAGACCAGAGATTTCTCAAAATAGCGTGGGGTACAAAGACAATAATGACTCTATGCCCATTTGTTTTCGTTCTCAAGTACCCAGAAGCTAAGATCCGCCTTCAGCCCTCTGAGGTTGCAACCGCCTTTTGGTATCCTTATGAACGCCTTCTCCAGTCACCGTACCGCACATATGAGAAGGTCAACATTGGTAGTAGACTCCGCCTAGAAGAATATCGTTTTCTTCCCAAGTGGACCCACGGGGCTATCAATAATCTTGTGGGCCCCATGCTATTTGACGCCATAGACCTGTTTCCAAGCTATTTGCTACATGTCGAAGGAAATGTAGCTCCTCCTCCTTATAAGTTGTGGGGTGTAACCTTTGGGGTGCTGGCTGATTTATTCGAGTTACAGCGGCCCACGAAATTTGTTGAGACCCTCCGCTTGCCAACCTTGCAATACTGGGATATGCGATTTTTTGTCTGGTTGTTCACTCACAAGTCCACCGTGGCTAAGAAGAGGTCTATACTAGAGTCTGCATCAAAAGGGTACGTCCCAGGAGACCTGAGCTTTCTCAATACTCTGATGGAGGGCTATTTTACCCACGTCCGCCGCGCAATCGTTGCCACTTTTGCATTTCGCGCAGTAGCAATTTTACTTGTAATTCAGAGGCTCTTTGGCCGTCTTCGACGGAAATGAAATTAACGAATACAATAGAATCTTGCAGCCAATGTTAGTTAAATATATTAGCCAAGATGCTATGTCAAATGCTATCTAGTAGTCACGGAGTCAACGCGCTCACTGTGCGGACAAGCTTTCCAGAAGATTTCCAATCTTCGCCCAACAATCGCAGTCGCACAGAAGCTGGGTAGCGCTTATTAGCTACTGCAGCCGTCCAGTCATCCCACGCAAGATTTAAGAGCTTCGTACCTTGTCTACCATATGCAGTTATCAATTTTTCGGCGCTCATATCCCACCACGCTGCGACGGCGGCAAAGTCCGCGTCTCGTGTCTGGTCGACAGGGCGGTTAACGTGACGAGCCAAAAACGCCCATGCAAGCGAAATGGGGTAGTGCTGGACTCGCGACCCAGACAATCGGGCTGAAGTCATAATAGCCCAAACCGAGGTCATCCCTGAGATGCGTTCCGAGTACTGCGTATCTTCTTCCCATTTGCCCTGTTCGTTTCTGCGATAACCCATGCGTTTACGTCCCTCCTCTGTGTCAATAGAACACGAATATCCAATGATTTGAGGGCATTTCTTCACAAACCGAGCCATCATGAATTCGTACGTATCAGGATGCATCGCAGTAATAAGGACAGCTAGCATCCCAATGGACACAGCTGATTGGGGTGACACTATTGTTTCTGTCTCCGCTTGAGAGACAATGCATTTGCAGAAGAAATTCAGAAGCCATTGATATACAAGAGGATTGAATTGCTGAGCTTCATTGAGAATGGCTTCGATCTCATTCTTCGATTCCATCAACTTCTTCATGCTATTAGTCAATTGGCCGACTAGCGGCTTCACTTTCCGCTTTGCTCGGAAACAATAACTCCTAAGTTCCTTATTATTCGAAACAGGGGCAAGAACCCCGGATTTAACATCCTCGATTCGTCGCTTCCACATCATTGCCTCGTCATTCACTGCATTCCAATCTGTAAACACTTTTCTAATACTTTTCTGGCGCTCCTCTTCCTCTTGGAGTCTCTTTGCAGCTTCCTCTCGTTTCTGCTTAGCTTCGTCATCCTTTGCCTTTTGCAACGCTTCTTCTTGAGCAGCACGTTTGGCCTCTTGCTCCTTCTTCCTGCGCTCTTCCTCTTCCCTCCACCGTTTCTCGTCCTCTCTGCGCTGCCTTTCTAGCTCCTCTAAGTGCCTCTTGTATGCAATTAAATTATCGATGCGACTGCGTCGTCTTCGAAGAATGTTGCTGATCCGTCCATCCCACTGCGCCAGCATTCTCTGTTCGCGGCTCTGACTGCTTTCCTTTAGTTCCTCTATTTTTTCCCCTTCTAGCCGCAAACTCTCCATATGCTTTGTCATTATATCTCCTTCCCATGTATCAATTTCCTTTATCTTGCGCGCAAAGTCTTGATGTAATCGGCGAGGTGTCAACAACGCATCGGATGAAGGTGCATCCACCTCGACCAGGAACGTCCCATCTATACCTGACACATATCTGGCAGTCTCACGAATGGCTCGCACTCTATCGCTGAATTCCTCGAGAAGATCATAATCGTCCCCAAGCTCACTTGGAGTTCGTCGACTTTCATCCTCGTCGCCGTCCCTTTTTACCCGCGGGTTTACTGGGAACTCTTCCTCCTCCGAATCTGACCACAGCGAGTCATAGTCAGATTCCTCGTCCCAGAATGAATCATCTCTGTGAACTGATATCTTCATTTGCTGTCCGTTTAAAGAAACCGCGCCAAAGTATTGAGCGTCACACTACATAGTATATTAATACCAATCGGTTAAAGTTAGTAAACTCTGTAATCCGTGGTAAGGGTTAAAATTTCACCAACTTCCATATAATGAGTGCTCCAAATTCGCACTGGCAACTTAGTGTGCACATTGGCAGATAAATGCTGCTACGACAGATTCGCAGCTTCCATAATACCTGCGTGGCTGCGGGGAAGGTGGGATGCAATATTGTTCCCCCTGTGCACCATACCGTCAAGTACAAAAAGTCTCAGCTTTCCGGCCGATACCGTGAGCTTCTGGTGCCAAAGTCGTCGGTGAACTCTCCGGGATTTCGACCTTGGACTGTAGCCCCGGATCGTGTACGTGACCATCATTACAACAATGTCCAATCAGATTTGCTACTTATCAACTATATTCATGGCCAGGAAGACAAACAAGGTTTGAAGCTGCGTGAGTGGGACGGAACGTCGCCCTACCATCTCAACCGACCGCCCAGGGCTCCAAAGGGCCGCGTAGCCGAGACAAAAGATGTCAAGAAGCGCGATTGGACTAACGTACCTGAAATAACTGGCGTCTCGATCAATATTTTCTCCGAGGCTGCCAAGACCAGTGTTGAAGCAGCGGTGGCCGCAAAGTTGCAACTTCAGCAAATCACTGGCATGAAGCCAAAGACTGTCAAGGCAAAAACTGATTCTTCCGCTCTTAAATTGAGAAAGGGTACTCCTGTGGGTGCTTCTATCTCCCTTGTTGGTCGACCAATGAATCAATTTCTGTCTACGTTGGCTGAAATTGTACTCCCGCGATCTAAAACTTTTACAGCAATCCGAAATTCGTCGGGTGACACCAACGGTAACATCACACTTGGTCTTACGCCGGATGATGTAAGGAATTTCCCGGAGCTCGAAAATGCCACTGAGTTATGGCCCCAGACTTTCGGCATGGATATCACTATCAAAACCACTGCTCAACTCGATAATGAAGCTCGAACACTTTTATCTGCATACGGCTTCCTCTTTGCGGGACCTGAGCGTTTCCCCAAACGCCATTAAAACTGTACATAGATTTTTGTTAATTTGATTCTGTCATGTGTTGACGCGTAACCTGGTAAAATCGGTAAACAATCTTGAATTTAAACTACAGAGTAAGATTTAATGGCCCTTGACAAAGCGACCATCTCACGCAGCGACAAATTGTTGCTTACGCTGTAGATCAGCAACACGGTCGCCAAGTGACAGAGCGAGTCCTTGGCCCTTTGACCGGATGCGTACGTGCCCAGTGATTTTGCCAGACGCATCCTTTTCGATGGAAAGATTAGCAAGCGCGTCCTCACCGAATGACGAGCGAGCATGAAGATTAGCCGACAAGAATTGGCACTCGTCCGAGTACTCACCATCTTCATTCTCAGGCAAAGCACCAGGCGTTAAGCAAGCCATGTTGGTATTCTTCAACAGGAACGCAAGGAATGACTGCAAAGAACCCTTGGATGTGGGCCAGTTGACAGAGATATTGACCTTATTCTCCCACTCAAATTCACTCCACATTGTTCGGAATTCTGACTCAGCCACGTGGCCAGGTTTGATATAATCCATGATGTCAACACGGATCTCATCAAGAATCACGACGTTATTGACAGACGCAGTATTGCCCTCGTACAATATGTTTCCAAAGATGACGCCAGCATCGGCTGACGACACCTTGATGGTTGTAGTAACAGTGTGGAAACTTTGAGGAGCTATACTTTGAGTAGATGGTCGCTCCACAACCTTCAGGTCACCAAGAGTAGCAAACTCAACAGAAAGATTTTGCAGCGTCTCGTTGGTTTGGTTAAACAATAGCACCTCGAGAACGATGTCAAACTGGTGCACGTTTACAAATGCCTCTGCGTATACAGGGTCAGTGAAACCTGTCAGCTGAACAATGCGATTAAGACGCGAAAGGACCCGGTCACCTGTGCCAGCTCCACCGGCAATCTTCTGTAAGTCCTGGTCTTGCTCATCAACCGGAGTTTGCACGCTTTCTATGCGAGCAAATTGACGGAAACTGACGGGGCTATCCGCTTGGGTGGCACGGCTACGGACCTCGCGAGCAGTCTTCTCATCGCGCTTTTTCTTCTGAACTGCGACGAGCTTCTTAAAGGCAGAGTGAGAGTCGTCCAAGAATCCTTCATCGACGGCGTCACTGCCTTGAACCAAAACCTGGATACAAGAGTAAATTCTATCAGCGGAATCCTCATTGATAGGTTTGCTCACCAGGTCACTCTCTCCGACACGCATTATAGATGTCAAAATCAAAAGTGCCTCGGCACGTAGTCTGTTCTTGTACGCATTGGATACACCCTTCAGCTTGCTGTAGCGCAGAACCAGCTTTGTGAGAGTGGCAGCCAAGACTCCAGCCATGAAAAACTCACCCTCGAGAATGAGCTTGCGCAAAGGTGGCCGCGACGACTTGTCATTCTCCGGAGACGCCGGATTAGCAGTGAAAGCACTCTCAGAGGCATATGTGCCATCTGCTAAAACTTTCGGGGCGCTCTTCTTGACGGGAGTCGGTTCCTCTTGTTGTTCACCATTGGTTTCCTGATCCTGCAGCTTGCGAATTTCGATGTTATAAATTGGCAATTCACCCAGGCTCTCTCGAATATGTCGCCACGCCTCGCGAATCTCGCTCTCGTCAATGCAATACTCGCCGATGATCCATAAAGCTCCTCGGTACACACTGGCCCGATGAACATCTTTGAGAGATGCAATAAGGCGTCGAATTATAGACGGCCGCAAGTCGGGAAATATTTCCACAACTTCTTTAACAAAGTTGAGTACGTCAATTGCAGATGTGGTCTTTGCGGACTCAGCAGTGGCATTGAAATCTCCCAAAAAGTCAAGTAGGAGATCAACAACATTTTGAGCAACCTCTGAAAATCGAATGGCACAGGTGTGGATAGCTTGAATAAGAGCTTGGCGGTACTCAGAGTTCTTTTCGTAATCCTGGCCAACTGTCCGCTCAAGCTCCTTTTTGAGCACTCGCACAACGTCTTCAACATTCTTGCTCGAGATCATGTGGAGTGCAATCCTCAGAGCTTTCTTTCGGACGTCCAAGTCAGGTGACGAGAGCACCAGCAGCACGTCCATAGTGAGATCATTGAGTGCACCTGGATGTTTAAGCCGGAGTTCGTCCACCTTCTCCAAAACAATTAGCTTGATATTGTTATCAGACTCTTTCTCAGCGAGCTCAAGGTACTTGGCGGCAGCGGTTTGGATGGCCTGAGCGTTGCTTGTCAAATGGGTCAGCGCGCTCGCAGCCTCATATGCCACAGTATTTGAAGAAATCTCCAGCAAAGCACGGACAATCTGCAAGTAATCATTCTTGAGCTCTGGATTGCGTAATGCATCCTTGCGAATGAACTCAATGAATGCCAACTGCAGCAACTCGTCGAGGCTGGCAATGCTCGTGTACTTTCTCTGCAGATAATTGAAGGCCTCATCTCTATCAAGATTTGATAGAGCGACAAAAGCATTACGCTTACAAGTGGCATCAGTTTCGTTTTCAAGAAACTCACGGATGAGCTCACTGGCATCAGGAATCAAGTCGGTATGAGTTGCAATCGAATAGACAGCAAATACGGCGTTCTTGCGCACATAGGCATGTCGATGATCCAAGCAGGCACGAACTGACGGTATCAAGGGCTCAAGAAGCTCCGTCTCCCGTAGTTTGCACATGAATCGCAGAGTTGCACCGCGAATGTACTCATTGGGGTGCTGAAGGTCATTGCGGATCGCATTACAAACAAGAATCATCTCCTGCTTAAGTTTTCCATCTGGTTGGAGTTTCGGGCATATTTCCCAATAGAAATGCAGCAGTTTCTTGAGCTCCTTGTTTCGAGACGGCATGACGAATCTGATGATTTGCATTAGCAGCTGGGGCATCGGGTCCCCATTCAACATCGTAATTAGAATCCGACGCATTGCGTCAATCTTGACATCATCTTTTCCCTTTTCTAAGAGTGTCATAAACTCCTGGACAGGTGGCTTCTCCGCCGTGTTTGACTGAAGTTAGAGCCAGACGATGCTGAAAAGAACTGATAAATGTAGCTGACAAGTTTGACGCTTGGTTCCAAGGTATAATTCTGCTCCTTGTGATCCGTCCAACGTAATTGAGATGCTGTGGGCTCGTGGCCGGTTCCCATTGCTGGGCGCTTACCCAAACAACCAACCGCGTTGTCACCAACAGGGACCAGGGACCTCTATAAGCAGCGGTGGTTCACATTGCTTGCTAAGGTTGAAATACAAATCAATACATACCTCGTACACGAGCGTGTACGACGTTGCGTCTGCCATGATGCCCGGCGAACTCAGATCGCTTTTTGACGGTCGAGTACGTGTCGGGCGCGAAATAGCAGGCAATATCCAAACTTGAGTTGTCAAGAAATCACGTGAACATGACTAAGGTATGAATAAGCCAAGCTCATTGACCTTGGCGAACCGATTGGTATCTCTAGTTGTACCAAAAGTGCGTCTACTCTGGAACGTACTACTATTTAAATTGGGCTGTTGTATCTCAAGCTTATTAAAGATTTGAGCAATGGGCCTAGCGGGGCACCGGGGGGTCTAGTACGCACGGCTGTTTGGGCACGGGCAAGAGCCACTGGTACGAGCGATGATTTCTTCGGGTTCTGCCATCTACAAGAGTACAACGATGACGTCTGACATTGTCTTTGTCACTGGTAAGTCAATTATTTAATCTTGTGATATGCGAAGTAGACTAATATTAGGCAATAAGAACAAGCTTCGAGAGGTGCAGGAAATCCTTGGAAGCGACCGTCTCACGAACCAGAAACTTGATCTTTTGGAAATACAAGGTACAATAGAGGAGATTGCAACTCATAAGGCCAAGACGGCGGCAGAGATCATAGGAAAGCCGGTGATTGTGGAGGATACGGCTCTCGAGTTTTGCGGGCTTGGAGGACTGCCGGGTCCATATATTAAATGGTTCCTGGAAAAGTTAGGTAACCAAGGTAGGGAACCAATGCATGTTGAGGGCGAATACGCTGAGAATAGTTTCTAACTCCAGGGCTATATGATATGGTTGCAAATTTTGACAAGAAAGCCCGAGCGATCTGTACTTTTGCCTATTGTGAAGGACCTGGCAAGGAAGTTTTAATATTTCAGGGCATTAACGATGGCCAGATTGTCCGCCCTCGCGGCGAGGCTAAGTTCGGATGGAATCCTATTTTCCTTCCTGATGGACATAATGAGACTTATGCCGAGATGACGGCAGAGACCAAGAACACGATTTCACATCGCTCCCGAGCCCTTGCTAAGCTGAAACTATTCCTCGACGAGCTCGACGGTAACAAATCGAGTTAAGTTAGCTGAACTTTAAAATTTTGTAAGCATTTACAGGCCGCCTCGGTAGCGCGGTAACTCGTCAGAATAGCTACTAGAGCGTAGGCTCGTAAAATACATGTCAACCGCTCGCGTCGTTTCCTGCAAAATAAAAAGAAAAAATTAGAGGAATTAGACAAGTTCTAGGTCAGAACGATCGAACTGGAATACATACCCTGTTTTTCAAACAGTGTCGTGTGTGGGGGCGGAGGGTGTCACTGGTAGTATGGCTCTGAGCAGGCACTCAATACTAAGTTCCTGCGACTGACAGTCAAGAATCTGGTTGGATGTTACACGAGTGTCCGGCACATTCAACGTTTATAGCCACCTCGGCGCTTGTCATCACGGTCCCGGCCCTTGTCACCATATCGATCCCGGTCTCGGTCTCGGTCTCGGTCTCGGTAGCCACGGTCTCGGTCTCGTGGGCTATATCGGTCATAGTCCCGACCTCCACTTGGCCCCTGCTTGTCACCATCACCCTCCTTTGGATGCCGACGAGCATTTCGCTCTTTGACATCATGATATGCCTCACGCAATTTGACATAGCCCATATGCATCTTACCTAAGAAATGGTCTGCGAGACGACGGTCAGAGTCTAGGCGAGACAAGTAGGCACCACACGTCTCACAGACCTGTAACTTTTGATGGCCAGAAAATCCTGCCGTGTCATTGAGTAGGCGAATCTCTCGCTGCTTCGCCTCGCGCTGGCTACGGAGGTCGTCAAGTTTTGCATCTTCATAAACTGCCCGAGAAATCTCGCCCCGCTGTCCCAGCAGCTCGATCTCCTGGGTGGCAAGTGCCAACTGCTTCGTCAACTCCTCCAACTCGCCAGATGCTTCTCGCATTTTTAATAAATCTTCTGGTGTAGCTTGTAATCGCTGGTTGGCGGTCTGTGTCCGTCTGTTACAATCCTCTAGAAAGCGCTCCAGTTCTCGTTCATATTCAAACTCAAATTGTGGAAATTCCCGGCCCCTGTTTTTCTGTCCGATATACTCTAGCTTGTGCTTTTCAACATGTAGTTTTGGGCATGGGCCGAGGTCTTGCTTGGTACTTGTGAACAAGTCGTGAATGCAGACGTCTACCAAGAATGCCTTGCATATCTTTGGGTTGTACAAGTCGATCTCTTCCCGTTTCGAGCGTCGTGGGTCGAGAGCATCTGCGCCCATCAACTGCTCTAGGAGCTTTCTCTGCTCAGCAGCCATTTCCGACGTTGAGGCAGCTTCCGGGTGTGTGTGAAGTCTGTGAACGATAACAAGCTTTTTGCGACGAAGAACCATCTGCGGCGATGATATACGTAGGGCGACAACATTAGGGTTTCTATATGCAACATCTTGAAACACTAGTTATACTAATACGACACTAGCTCCATCACACGCTCAAATATACACGACCACAAAATTCCAACAGTCGACTAGTTGGGTCTATATTGTACACCTATATTATACATAACGTGTCATCGTGAGCGGGCAATAAAAATATTCATACATTTGTCGGCCTCGTTCTCATAGCCTTGTCGACCTGGTCGAGGAGTCGTCCCACGGTCAAGTCGCTGATATACACGAGCCCATCTGTAATTTTAACAGTGATCCATTGCTCCAGACCACCTAGGAGCCGCTGGCGAAGCCATTCAACCAACGCACATGCAATGAAGACCACCATTGGTGCCATAATAGTGAATACGTAGAAGAAAGGAGAATCTTGGTAGTCAGGACCTCTTACCCAATGCTTCCAGATTAAAGGACGCAAGAACCGGTTATCATGAAGTAAGTAGACACCAAACGTTAGGCCACCAAAGAGATTCACAATCGAACTGGAATATTCGAGGCGTGACACCAATAGGAAGAGGTTAATACTAATGAATAACGCCAACGGTGCCTGGTTGTGGATCGTCATAAAGTTTGCACCGCCGTGATTCTCGACCCACTCAACCTTGTTTGTCGAGAAGTAATAGATTCCAATCATATTTATCGTCAACATTATCATCAAATTGACGAATAATTTCTGCACTCTGATCAATGACAGCACCGGTTCAAAGCGCTTGAGACCAGATCCTGCCAGTGTGAGGAAGAAAAACCAGAAAACGTGGCTGTATGCAAAACCGTCATAGTACGAAACGATGCTGAGAACTGTAAAGAGAGCAGCAGTGACGCCAGCAAACTCCCTGGTGCTAAGATATAGCGTCAGCTTGGCGACAGCTGGGGACAGAAGCATTGTTGCGATAAATGCAGTCACAAACCAATATCCCGAAAAGGTGATTGGAAACAGCCCCTGGAGGACATCATCTTTCCACATGGGTCTGCGTAGACACTCTGAGAAGAATATTATCCACGACCACATAATAACCTGGACCCAAGTGCGCACAAAAGAAGCCGCTCTTATGGAGCGCCCGCTCAAAAAGTATCCCGACAGCATTAGAAATATATCCACCCCTATTTTGCCGCCACTCGCAAGCGCCTTGATCCAGTATTCTCGAGGGTCGATTGTGATTGCCAGTTCCTCTTCACCGCTCGCTTCATTATCCTCGGCCCCAGGTGCAAATGACCATTCGGAATGTACTGAGAAATGGTGGTACACAATGAGCAGCATGCTGATGATTCTCAGCACCTCGTAGTTAGACAGCCGTTTACTATTTGACGCCATAGTCTCCCTGCCTCTGCGTTTTCTTTGATGTCTTTAGCGCATTAAGCCCTGGCCATACGTGTAACAAAACAAAGAGGGCCTACGCTATTAATATACGTGCACTATGCAAGCGGTTAGGTTTGTTGCCAAGAACATCACGGAATTTACTTGGCATTCCAGCATTTTATAGCACTTTCGATCTAGTAATGACCTGATCTGTGTAGCTTCTCGGATGGAGTCTGTATCCTGACGTCAGTGCAAGTGCCGTCTAGTATTAAGCGCACACAAGTGGAACAAACTTTACCCCTGTACAGACACGGTCGCATCCGAGCTCCGAAACCATTCACAGTTGGAGTAGTTAAATCCAGCTTTTCATTTACTTATATCGCGAATATTCGAGGATATAGTAGCGTCAAGTATTTCAATTGCGTTCAGCTGGATATAAACTAGTGGTTTAGAGCCAACGGTCAATCCTTAGGTTAGGGCTCACTGCAGCAACGCAGGTACGATCGGCTTGTGCAGGAATGTGGTAACATGGAGGTTGAGATAGAGCAATCCAGGATCGTTTTTGCAAGGTTGACAGCGATCTTTAGACGGGGGTGTTCTTCTGCACCATGACGTGCGTGAAATTATGCGGCGCGACTTTCAAACAAGCCAGGAGTGTTTACGGCTGTCTTGGTCATGTTCAGTGAAGTTTGGATAATTTGACTCGCCAATGTGTTGCTAGCTAAAGCGTGCACCAGCCCCCGTCACGGCGAGTTCAACCTTCATAGTGGAGTTCTTTGTTGGAATCCTTTGTTGAGGTAGATATTCGTTTTGCATTGGGCGCGCGCATTGTTGTCTGAATCTGAAGCTACGCGACTTAGGTATAGTCTGACTTTGCTATTACTCCGTTTCCGCTATTACTGTTCACTAGCCATATCCAGAAATAATCTAAGAGGTAGAACTTACATAGAAGCCACTTGGAAGTCAAGTAGAATGCCCATAGTCCGCTACCTAATAGCATCATCTTCACGATGGATCATGTGTGTGACAATTCGCTTTCTGGCAACAACTAATCCCGCGTCATTGGTTGGTGCATTCCACAACTGATAGCTCGCCTTGCCCTGGAGCCGTTGGCAAAAAAATAGGCATCTGAGGCATGTGAATTCATACTAATTTTAACTGATTTTGTACCATTTTGTTATGTTTATGCGGTCACTTTTTAATCAGATTAACGTGACGAGATCCACTCGGAATCTCTTTCCCGCAGCATGTCGCCCCTTTCTGAGCTCTACAAGCTCAATATCGCGTGGGATCGGCTTCCCAATTCTCAGCGGTTACTCGAGCTGGCTGGTGCAGTCGCCACGCAGTTGACCGGCCAGAAAACAGCTGCATTACAATCTGTCTGCAGTTTCTTGATTTGGCGCCGGTGGCAAACGGCATCGAGGGGTAGCCGGAGATCAAGCAAGGGTTATCAGATTCTCCCTTGTTGTTCACTTGACCAAGTTTACAACCACCGATAATGCTAAAGAAACGTCGACCCGTCGTCGTGCGCATGTCGAAACAATCTGAGCAGCCGAATATTAAACTAACCATAAAGCTACCAACTTCTAGCAGCAAGTCTCCAACTACCCGACACGTGCTCATTGGTGGCGACTCTGTTTGGCTTAACTCCGACGTGAACTTGTTCGTGTCCTGCTCGATAGCCGCGCCAGACGGAACTCGGGTGTCGGCCGGATCGCGCTCAGTATTATTGATTTTACTACATCAAGCAATGCAAAATAGCCCTTGAACTTCGGGACCCTATAAAATGAGTTCTGGTACCCCCGAATCTAAGCAAATAGACACGATTTGGCAATAGTATCGTCACTGTATCGTTCAGAACTGTCTTTAAGAGCATCTATCGAAGTCCGACATGCGAGCCCACTCCTGGACCTTAAGGGTGAGCGGCTGAGTCACCACCTGCGCGGCTGACATTTTTTTTTCCCTGCACAGATTTGCCACCGCTCAATCGGCCAGCTGGCGTCGAGTTCAGGTATCGGAGTCACCATCATATTTATCCGTAGACGCATTCTAAGAGATATAACTGGTTTAATTAGCTCGATTCCTTGTCAATGGCCTACAAAACTCTGCTTGTTGTGCGGTGTCTGTTGCCGCACTTGACGAGCGGCTTCACCGAGATCAAACACCAGTAAGACGCGCCATCAAAGCTGTGGAGGTATAATCCTCGACGTTTATACACCAAACTTGACTCCAAACTATGTCACTTATATGTCAATGGACGAAATCTGGCTTCGCCTGTCTCCATATTTACACAACAACCATGCATGTAATAACTACAAGAGTGGGCGTTATAGGTGCGGCGCAGGTGGGATGCGGCGTACAAACTATATAAGAGTGCGCTGCATAGACTAACCTTTGGTAAAAACATCACAAAGAACCTGGTTAAAAGCGAGCCTTTTGGACTTGACTTGCTAGTAACCAGAATGTCCGCGGAAAGCACACACTCTGTGGCAAGCGGTCACCGCATTAGCGGCGAGATCGAGCAATCTCGAGCAGAGTCTCCTAACGACTACGTCGAGAGCGTGACCAAGGAACAACCCAACTTAGATGTTGAAATGGGAGGTGCCCAACGGGTTGTAAGTGAGATTGAGGAAAGCGGCGACGGCACAACGTCACAAGAGCAGCGTCTATACGGAGCTAGCCTGATTCTGTGTTGTGTTTCGTTGTTGTTGTGCATGTTTTTAGTTGCTCTCGACCAGACAATTGTTGTGACAATTTTTGAGACTGTCGGCTCTAAATTCGGCGACTTTGGAAAGATCTCATGGGTTACGTCTGGGTTCATGCTGCCACTCGCGGTCTTGTCAATGTCGTGGGGAAAGATTTCTGTTATTTTTGGCCGCAAGTACACGATGCTTGTCGCCATTTTCATTTTCGAGCTCGGCTCGCTAATTTCCGGCCTGTCAAAGTCGATGAATATGCTTATTGGCGGTCGTGTCATCCAGGGTATTGGCGGCGGTGGTATCCAGGTCATGGTGTTTGTAATTCTTACCGAAATCGTTGCTATAGAGAAGCGTGGTCTCGCACAGGGTCTCGTTGGCATGTCATTTGGTATTGCATCCGTACTCGGCCCACTGATTGGTGGTGCCTTTACCGACCACGTGTCGTGGCGATGGTGTTTCTACGTCAACTTGCCTATTGGTGGATTTGCAGCAGTTTGTCTATGGTTTCTGTTCAACCCTCCGCGGCCCCGTGGCAATCTTATGGAAAAACTTAAAAGGATTGACTATATTGGTACCGTCATCATGTCTGCCGCCATTGTTATTCTTTTACTTGCGCCAACTCTTGGCAGTACTCAGGAACCTTGGGATTCTGCTATTGTCATTTCCTTTTTTGTCGTTGGTGGCGTTCTGTGCATTGTGTTTTGCATCTGGAACTTTAAGTTTGCAAAGAACCCTCTAATTCCAGCCGGTGTCGGACTTAATATTTGGGTCGTCATTCCGGCTATGGCTCTGTTTTTCATGTTCGGTGCATTCATGTGTGGCGCCATGTATATCACGACCTTTTTCCAGGTTGTGCGCCACGCTGATTCTCTACAATCTGGCCTTCAGCTGCTTCCCATGATTATCCCCGTTGTAGTGATGTCTATTTCGGGTGGTATTGCCATTACTATAACCAAGTTTACAAAACCGTTTGCTATCGCTGGCACGATCATCGCTTCGATAGGTTTCGGGCTTGTGTCTACGTGGGACCGAAACGTTTCCGACGCCAAGCGAATTGGTTATCTGATTATACCTGGTGCTGGCATTGGTATGATCATGCAGTCCTTGATCCTCAATGCTCAGACGGCGGCCCCAAAGCGCGATGGCGGTGTACTGCTGGCAACTGCCCTTGTTTCTTTCTTCCGTGCCATGGGTGGTGTCATTGGCTCTACTATTGGCCAAACCATTCAGTCGGTGGTCGCTGAGTCCAAGTTGAGAACAGAGCTGCCGCCTAATCTGGATGCTGTTGCTCTAATCAACCAGCCAAACTTGATTTGGCAACTGCCCGAGAATGAGCGTGACATTGTTCTTGATGGCTACGTCTCTGGCTTCCAAGATGCCATGTACTTTGCGCTTGCATTGATGCTTTGCGCGTTTCTTTGCACATTGTTTATGACCAACAGAAGGCTGGGAGCACCTCCCAAGAAGAAGGCCGCTGCTAGCAATGAGAAGCAGAGCCCAGAGTCTGGCTCCTCTGTCGATACTGAGGATGCCGCCGAGGCACACGCCCCTCAACCTGACCAGCCTCCTGCTGAGGCTCCTGAACGCGCTTGATGTATCTGGCGTCTTGTCATTTTTTTAATGTCCCACTGTAGATAGCTAAAATCCATATTAATGTAATGAACACTCCACCCTATTACACTTTAACAGGGTTTAACTGAATAGTTTGAATAGTTCCTCCAAACAAACGACGGGGTCACCAAAAAAACATGCTACATGTATCATATATGCGCTGATGTGGGTTTGGTCATGGCCCGTCTAAGAGTCGACGTCAGCACCACTGCATTGAAATTGGCAATTACCAGCACCCCGCCAATCAGACAAAATGAGAATCCTTCGGTTGGCTTGCTGGACTGTCGCCTTTGCTGCTGGCGCTCTAGGAGACTGGTCAATCCGTAATGGCCAATTGAGCTTGAAGACACAAGGCCAAGTAGCCGCTAGCCATGAGTAAGTTTGATAACCGTGTCTGCTACTGTCCTTGCTGGGTATATGAGGGCTCCAATGGCACGGCGATAGTCTAACTATTTTGCAATTTCGCTTATTTAATTAAACCATTACTGACTTGCAGCTTTGGAGGGGTTCCCAAACCATTTGTCGTTGGTCCCCAGGCGGATATTGAGGTTACTTTTCAAGCTGCAAAGGACGGCAAGCCGGCTAGAGCCCACCAAAATGTTGTTTTGGTTACCGACCCTGCTACGGGTGCGTCCCTAAGCTACGTTGCAAAAGTTCGGCCGAATGGCAGCGCAAAGGTCACGATTTCCAACAGCAACTTTCCCGGAGCGCTTCGCGACACACCTCTGGCTATTTCTGCGATTGTGGGGTCCTTTGGTGATGATAATCCCACAACGGTCGATGTGGCATCAAATGTAATTGTTGGCCGGACGTCCGAGTACATGAAGCCAGCCAGATTTGAGATGTTGCCCGAAATCAAGCATGTCTTTCGTACAAAGCCGCATACTGTCAATCCTGTGATTGCTCTGGCTTTTGCTGGGGGTGCGGTATTTCTCCTTTTAACGACTCTTGCAGTTTTCGCTTCCAATGGTGTTGCTAATCTTTCAAAAGCTCTATCGACATCACCTATTGGACATCTGGGTCTTGTCTCGAGTCTTGTGGCTTATGAAGCTGTGTTCCTTCTGTACTACCTAGGAAACAGCATCTTTACCACACTTGGTGCTGCGGCCGTTATCACACCTATTGCTGTTTACACGGGGTCGCGAGCGCTTCGTGAGGTGGGGGCCCGTCGCCGTTCTGGTCAGTTCCGCTGATTCATTTGGGGCACTTATAGTATACAACGGGATAGACGTAATGAAATGAAAAAATTAGTTCACATTGGCTCCTGCAACGCTAGCCGGCGGTCACAGTATTTATTCTATGATCAGTTGTGGGTGTTAAAATCCATTAGTCCACTAATCAGAGTCCGGGTTGGCAACAAACAGGCGAATTTTCCCAACTCCTTCATCCACTGACTTTGTACTCGAATTTGACGACGTCCGAGATATAGTGGGCGTACCAGACACAAAAAGTGGCGAAGACTTTAGCGATGCGTCCTCTCCAGGGCCACCACCCGCCGAGGCAGACACCTGACTAGATGTCTTTGTATGATGCGTAGCGTCACTAATGCTCGATGGTTTACCAAATGCCGATCCTAAGTTATCCTCATCATCTTCATCGACCTCAGATGCCAGCAGCCGGGGAGTAAGATGTGAGTGCTTGATATCCATGGCCCGGCGAAGATACGCGTTATTTGTCTGCAATGACGAAGAAGATATGGCTCTTGAACCCTTGGGAGATGTCCCAATTGGGAGCCCCCAAACTTTGCACGATACTTCGGACCATGCAGTTGCAGAGCGACGACGCAATTCTTTTACGTAGGCAGATCCGGTTCCAACGCCTAGTTCTGCGTTTACGAGGCCTGAGTTACCACTCGCATGCGAAGAGACACTGTTTCGTGAATGCAGAGATGTCGAAGGGGCCAATGGCTGCGTGGACAGCTGCTGTTGAATTTGAGGGCTTGCAGCTGGTTGCGTTTGGATTCCGCTGCCATTAGTACCAGCTGGTATTGCAATATTAATCGGTTGCAAACCGGATAGGCCACTGCTGCTACTATGAACGCTCCCACTTTGCCGATGTGCACTGCTGTCATCGCGAGAAGTATAAGGGTATTGTCCATACGGTGAAGGCGCGCCACTGGCAACACCACGAGAATTTTGTGTTATCACGGAACCAGAGCCATCTGGATATGGCAGTCCTCCCGGTACCACTACTGACGGTGATCCTTGCCTAGCATTCTGCTGTGGTGCCGCTTGAGTTTGATGCGGCACAGCTGCCTGCTTCATAGTTTGTAAAGGAGCTACCGATGTTGGATATCCGCTCGGTATAGAATGAACGCTCTCCTGACTCCTCAGTGCCGCTTGAGACCCCGTGTATGATTGCAAGTCCGGCGTCGTACGGGGTCCCATGGCGCTCCCATAGCCTGAGTTGGCATGATGTCCGGCCTGACTCAACTGTGGCGACAGTGCCTTTTTCGGAATTGGCAGCGAGGGATCGCTGCTGTGAGCAGCGTGCCGCGGTAATGGGTGACTACCCACAGCATATGGATTGTGCTTCGGGCGGTCACCAGCACCAGGTATTCCAACGCTCGACACCGGCCTTAGCTTGCCATCAGCGTCCGTCAAACTTTGTTTCGGAGTCCCTGGGTTCGCAGCCTCAAACTCAAATCTGCTTGGTGATGGCGTTCTCGATGGTCTCTCAACTACGCCACCGACGGGTACTCTGTGGACGGGCTTCCTTGGGGAGTGCAATTGGCGCGGGGTGTGATTCGCGTTAGCTCCTGGCCGTTGTGTATCGGCAACGTCCTTGGCCATCTGTTGGTCGACATTTCCATAACTATTGGAATCACCGGTTTCGCCACCCATCTTTTTTTATTAATGTTGTGTCATGCAATAATAGCCCACACCACTTGAGTGTCTAGGTTAGCCAAACTTCCAAAGCTTAAACCAATAAAAATACTAGGCAGCGTCTGACTTTCCTGTAGCACATCCACTTAGTGCCCAGACAAGGCTACAATTATTGAAGTAGGTAATTTCCTGTGAGCTACAGATCCACGCAGAATGTTCACTGATAGTCCTTTGGCTCTCTTGTGGATCTTGTGTTCGCAAACTCAAGCGAAACCAAGAGTTCTCCGATCGCCGCATATATCGTGAAATGCAACCATTTTCCAGGTCGTATCATAGTGATACAAATTTTAAATACCATCCTCCAAAGATGGGCTCGTAATCTCTAATTACAACACATTACGTTAATGCAGACTTGTTTCAATTTACATCTATTCGGATAGATACTGGGCTGTATCTGAGATGATATTCTATCGTATTTGCTCCGACCCGCCAACGTACAGGTCAATGGCTTTTGTTGCTTGTAGCTACTCGCGAACGAGCCCCCATATGTCCTGAAACAAGCATAGGTCGTCAAAATTTCAAGAGCTCGGCTCTTGCGTTTAATATAATCCTTTACTGCTGATGACGTACTAGCCAAGCAGTCAGTCAAGCAGGCTCCAGTGCCCCACCGCCAAGAATGATTGTGTAGCACTGGAATTCCGCATGATCAAAGAACAATTTAGCAAAACAATTTCCCCGTTTCAACTAATAGGCATCGTGCTATTGCTCGTCGGAGAAGACGTTGTGAATCCATCTAAATTCCCCGCTAGTACTGTGAGCGGCAATAACTTTGCCCTTGATAAGTGCCAGGGGTAGTACACCATAGCTCCGTGAGTCAAGGCTCTGACTAAGGTTATCTCCAGTGACCCAGCAGTGGCCGCTTGGAACTTTAATATAGTTTTCGAAATCCCCGGCAGATGGATCTACCAAAACCAAGTCACCGGGCATGCCCGTAATCCGCTTACACACACGCTGCTCTGGGTCCGTTGGTTTGCTCGCAATAATCATATCGCCGATCTCACATCCACGACCCCGTCGACACAATTTGTTGGCGTGGACAAAATCGCCAACGAAGTTCAATGTTGGCAGCATGCTCTCTCCTTGAGTTTCTGTAACTTCATAGACGTTGTTGTGTATTAGATGGACACAACATCCTATTCTTAGAGCCCAAGAAACTGACCGCCATACCGTTTCTAACATGGCATACAACTTGCTCCCGTGTTGCTTGATTGTCGCAGCTTCTAACGCGATCGACAATCTCATCGGCAATATGTTTATGCTTGCATATACGTTATTTCATATATCAAACACGGTGCCTAAACATTTGGCGGCTCAAATTATTCATTGTAGTTGTTGTATTGTACAAAATACTATTTGCGGTTAGACTGGAAATGCCTCTCAGTTTCGATTTTCTGGGCAACCATCACAAGGGCTACCTTGATATTCTCAGGAGCGCCAGTCAGCATCAGTAGCCGCTCTGTTTGAGTATCCTGGGCGCTCTGGGTCTCATTCACGCGAACCATTGCTCCAGACGTCATTCTGATCTCGGTGATTTTTGACCCACCTT
Source organism: Tardiomyces digboiensis (assembly GCA_030570855.1). Lineage (NCBI taxonomy): Eukaryota > Fungi > Ascomycota > Dipodascomycetes > Dipodascales > Trichomonascaceae > Tardiomyces > Tardiomyces digboiensis. The sequence goes on along the minus strand of JAJLWU010000103.1, from coordinate 51 downwards.
TGCCGATAATAGCGCCAACCACTTCGGTGGGCACATATACTTGTAGGGAAG
>JAJLWU010000102.1:0-27705 GCA_030570855.1 Tardiomyces digboiensis | reverse complement strand
TGACCCCAACTACCACAAGATTGCCCAGAAGAAAGACATTACTCATGGAAACCCTCTGGACTTCAACCCGGGTCTTCCAGTTGTGGCTTTCAAATTTAATGAAGAATTCAAGAAGGAGTTCCCCAATATCCCTCAGCAGGCCATCGCTATGCTGCTTCGGGCTCATGGCTACATCATTCCCAATTATCCCATGCCTCCGGCCGAAGATAAGGTAGAAGTTCTCCGCGTCGTGTGCCGAGCTTCCATGACGGTCGACTTTATGGAGAAGCTTATGGAGGATATTGTGCGAGTTACTAAGCACCTTATTGATGGCGTCCAGGGAGCCAAGCTAAGTGCTCATGACTCAAAGCTCATTTACACCGCTCTTCAGACCGCCATGTCTGCAGACTCGGATGAGACCGAACACAAGCAGAACTGGAAATTTCACGAAAAATCCGGTACTCGTGGCAAGCATCATGCCAAGTGTTGAAATTTGAGCTGAGCCCTATTTAAATTTTCTTATTGTCAAAGTGAATGCAATTCGTGCCGTGTACTCATAGCCAAAAACCACCTAGCTCCCATGATCCATTTTAATTCAACGACACACACACACACACACACACACACACACACACCTACATAAGCAACTAACAACTACTCCTGCTTATATGCTGTCTGTGAAGACACCATGAAAGCCAAAGGGAACGACCTTCCCGTCCGGCATATCTGCGCGGGCAACTAGTTCCATTGTTTGTGCATCAACAACCGCAAGTAGACTCTTGCCTTCTGCGCCATCAAGGCAAACAACCAACAGGACTCCATCGTCCTCATCTGTAGCTCCAGGACGTGGTATAAAGATCGGCTCTCCCGGAGTGCATTTGTCAATGCCGAATGTCTTGGTCTCACCTGTGCCTATGTCTATTTTGATGATGTATTCGACAAAGCTTGACTCATTCTTGGAGTGAATACCATAGACGTACCTTTGTTGCTTTTTATCATAGCTGGTGTTCCAAATGGGTAGTTCGATATTATTCCTGCTGCCATAAGACTTTTCCACTTTGGCAACTCCACGCTTCTTCAAGGATATTCCTTCCAATTTAAATTGTACAAATTCAGGGGCGGCCAATGGTGACTTTCCTTCCTTTGCCACTATAGGAGAGTCGGACCGTAAACGGTCGATAAAGAGGTCAAACAGGACGCTGTGGGTATCGTATCGACAAAGATTGATATAGAGATCATCTCCTTCATCAAAAGCGTTGGCAGTATGGAAGCAGAAGAACGAGTCCTCAGATTCATACACAGACTTTACACCACCTTGCTTGCGATCGATCACATAGAACTTGGTCTTCCTATGCGGGTTCCATTTCCTGTTCATTCCTTCAAGTAAATTGTGATGGAGAGGAATGCCCAGCCCTCCGTAAGAGAAATCCGCTTGCCAGAGCATGAGCACCAGGTACTTTTTTGAAAGTGCCATGGAATGTATGTAACACGGAGTATCATGAATCACTGCGAGTTCCCGACTTGAATTGTCTGAAACTGAAAAAACGTGGTATGTGCCACGTCGTCCAAACTCCAGAGTGTAATTGAAGACTTCTCCAGTATCATGATCAACTCCCGGATGCGCTGCTGCCATCGGACCCTTTGCAGATGAGAGCAACGTACCATAATTTGTAATCCCGCGGGGTTCTAGTGTCACCGGGTCAATTTCCTGGACTCTGTTGACATCTGTCTTTGCAAACAAGGTGGCATCTTTGGAATTTCGCTGCCTATGAGAGACAGCAGTGAACGCCGGTAAATTGGGCGACAGTGTTACACCAACATTAGCATATGACGTATTGGAAGAATCCGGCTCCTGGCGAGATCCGACAAACATTGATGTGAACTTGCTGAAAATACTTTCACACGGATCCTTCGGGGCAAAAGTCGGGCCAACATGACCGTCCTCCAATCTTTGGACAAGCGTATCAACGGCGAACCGGCTACGGTATGATACTTGTCCGTTCTTAATTTCAAACCTGTGATTCAAAGTGAGTCCGTCAAACCAATGGGTGAAATGTAGAGTTTTACCAGATTTCTGTTCAACGTTGTAGCGACCAGGTCCCGTACGGTATAGAACACCGGATACCCACGATGGAATTGTACCGGTAACTGTCAAGTCAACAGGCTCTCGAAGCTCAGGTTGATCGGTAAACCCTAGGATATTGGGGAAGTCCCTGAAGTGTTTTGTGGTCGTAGACGCCATTCTGTGGAGATGGCGGACCAGATTTTTCTACATGCTACACGCACTTATATGCCTTTTGTCGTATAATAGGGATCCATACATACATTACGTCACCCTGGGTCACATTGCTCATGGCAGTGTTTAACAACGGTTCGCCAAGTTAATATACGCCGTCAAAAGTTGAGTCAAAGTTGACCGGTATTACATAATCAACGGGGGGGGCGAGGGAGGGAGCTGCGCCGCCGCTTCGCTCTACCCTCCTCTCTCGGACATTACCTGACGCAGAGAGGGTTTGAAGAGCTGTGTAACGACAAATATCCTAGTGTCACTCCCTGCTACTGTGCTTTAATGGCAGGAGACCGTTGGATGAAGATGATGCCCCATACTAAAGACCCTGCATGGACCGGAACAACTTCTCACCGGGAATGCAGTCCATCAGAGATCTGGCCCTAGAAGATGAAAATACTCCAACCGAGGCACTCCACTTTATCCAAAACAGTCTTTGGAGGCACATAGAGAGAGCACGTGGTCGAAATGGTGAGGAGAATGGTCTGCCAGTCGCTAGATAATACGACCTGCTGAAAGCGGCGTGTGATATGCTGCCAAAGCTCGTACTTTTCAGAGTCACAACATTTGCCCAAACCTGTTTTGGTGGATTTCTGTGGCTCTCGAACCCCACGAGTCTATTCCTATATCAACAGCTCACGCACTTTTCTCAACCAGCGGTGGCATGACGAAGCATGAAATGTAGCCAGGTCGTGCGATAAGATGGTGAAGAATTCTCAGTTATCTATTCAGAAAGGCAAATAATGGAAGCGCATGAAACGAAGTTTCCCCTTGGCGGACAACGTAGAAAACTTGGCAATGTGGAAACTTTGACATTCTCTTCTTTTAACATCTGTGACTTCCTCAAAGGGGACTGGTCATAGACATGCTATACCGTTGCACTTGTCTCGCAGACTCCAAATTTAGTATCCCCTTACGTTAGTGTCGAAAGCCAATGGCTGCCGAACTCGCTACACTTCATAATTGCTGAGTGGCAGCATACGGTGGAATTGTTTCGAATTCAACATGTTAAATCAAGAGCACCTGCCGTTCCAACCCACACCGCTACCTCAGGGAAGAACGCAGACGAAGCTTAGCAAACCATAGAAGGACGACAACTTGCTCAAGCACTCAACATGCCATTGCCGTTTTAATCTCGGTATGTAGTAGGCGGAATCACAAGTTTGTCTCAGCATTCACAATATTCATGCCGACCAAGTCCAACGGAACCAAGTCTTCACCTCCCTTGAGGCCGGACGCTTAACGTCAACTCTTGGGCACCATTCGAAAGCAGCTCCTAATATTCAACTTGATGCAGTGAGCTGCTCATACCCCAACATGATGAGGATCTTTCCAATTGGAGCCATGAAACATCAGGGGTGTTAACCTTTGTGCAGTTTTGTGATTATCGTCCGATCGCTTCAACGTTAAGCAAGATGCATCGGCCACTACATGCTAGTGTGCTAGTTCGGTCTGCACCAACGTTCTCATATCTTCGTGTCTTGTAGGGTACCTCAGGCGTCACACACTAGGAGCCGTCACTTCGCCAACCGCATCTCTGACTGCAAACTCGAGTTTGTCTGATTTGCTCACAGCGTTACAAGCTGTACGCAGGTAGAAACGGTCTCTGTGGGTCCTAAGCGTATCAGCACTGGTCTTCAATCATCAGTGGATACTATTTCCGTGTTGTTTTTTATTTTTTCTGGAATGGTGTTGTTGGCAATGGAACGTTATGCAAGCTACTCTCAGAGAGCCAGAAATGTCCGGAAACGTGATTTGGGTGGGTCCTTGTCACGAGGGGCACATTCTTTGCCGCTCGTTCCGTACTAACCGCCGAGATGGAGCAGCAACGATCTGCCTCCCAAGTTTTCTGTCAAATTTGTGAGGATTTTTATTCTTTCCTAGTAACTCTTGTCTGGTGCTATTGGTAGATGTCAAGGCCGGCTGGAGGCCGATACCACACGGTGTTGGTCTAACTTGTCCTGCATCAGGCTGGGAGCTCCACTCGACATAGTTTCATCCACGACCGCGTGTTCTTTAGTGACTTAGCTAAAGTTGAAGTCGCGTTCAGCCATCAGATTGAACAATGCATGTGATCAAGCGAGTCAGAATTAGAGTTTTCAATCTATATGAGCCATTGTTTCTCTTGTTGCAAATGATGTCGTACCAAATGGCTTTGATATAAAAAAAAGTATGCTGATATTGGGGTGCATAGAGATGGGCTGTCATGGAGCGACGACGCCTTAAGCAGTGGCACCACGCTGAAACAATTTCATTCATTATCATGCACCATGTGAGCCTCATTGATACACGGTTTCTGCGTGGTAAAAGGATAGCAGCTCCATGGTCTGTTCGGCGTAAACAAATGGCAAAATGCACAGTTGACCACAGTTGATGACGTCGAAACCCGGGAATCGAAAGACTCGCTTGCTACGGGCTGTAACTTGCGTGAAATAGAAATATTTCGAGAAGGCACGGTCACTAAATATTACAGCAGGCTGTGAACTGGACGAGAAATATGAGAGTACGCTGATATTTTGATTCGCTGTACCTTGCCGTCTTAGTACAAGTTCCAAAACGTCGTACAGCACTAGGATTAAAGTTGACCAAACGCAATGTTAACTCTCCAAGTGTATAGAAACAAATGAAACACTGAACAGAAGAGCGCGCATAAACTTCTCAGCAGTGAGTAGTGGGGATTCAAGTGTCGCCCGTTTGACGGCTTTATAAACAATTGAACCGCTACCAGGCATTCATATTGGCTCGGAGGAAATTCAAGGAATCAAATTGCTTGTCATGTCAAATATCGTAAAGACGTAAATTCATAAAATCCTATCGTAGGCCATATTGTTCATTTGTCTCATTGAGTTGTGTTGGTGGCACCATCGCGTGTCCGTGGTTGTGTTTCGTATTGGGCATCAAAAACCTAGGAGGGCGGGGATGAATCACCATATATGCAAGATGTAAAGCCAAACATGCTACTTTTACACGAGCTAAAATAAGTTCTTTCAAAAATGGTTGGAAGCACAAACAACGAGCGCTTGGAACGCAACAATTTTGCCAGCCGGCGACTCCAAGTACATGCAAACACTCTGGGGAACGAAAGAGAGATCACGCGACGGCAAACTCTCTTGAATAACAACCACTTCAATTTGAATCGTACCCATATGTAGAGATGCAGCACGCTGGTAATGAAACCAACAGTAGTCGGCCATAAAAACGCCGTGATTGAAAATCGGATCGCCAGTGTTTGGGCAAGGGTATGTTTTCTTACCAAGAGAAAAGGTGTCTGCAGAGCGCCATGGTGTGCAAGGGCGCCGGCGGTGTTGGGCATAGAAATGACTTGACATGGAAAATTGTAGTTAAATTACTTTCAAATTGGGATGAACTTGCGGGTACGTGTCGATTTGACCTCATACGGAAGGTCGTTGTCGTGACGGCTTTTTCGCCGACATGGAAAAATTAAAGGGCCGCATTGGGATGTAGGTCCCCACACAGATCTTATGAACAGCGTTTATGCACTGACCCAATTAGGCATCAGGCGAGTAGATTCTAGGGGTCGCGCGGCGCGCGCATTGAAAGCGTGCGAATTTATGGCTGCCGCGCAGTGAGCGACTGGGTCTGACACCAATAAGCACCTCGTTGGGAAAAGCTCTACAGGGTGCGATTAAGTCTGTCCGAGAGCAGGTTACTTTTAATGATATTTGGCGGTGCCGCAGCCGGGTTATAACACTGTACGTCGGCGCCACAAACATACATCTCGCGAAACCTTGTTGTGCATTTTTTGTTGTCACTGTCGCCAAGCAAAGCCTGCAAACTCCTGGTCGACCAGCCAGGTGGCGCCAATAACACGATTCTGGGTTAGTAACCAGTGCAAATCGCCATTAGACTGCGGATACAGGGATTGTTTGCCAGTGCGCGAGTGTGCAGTCGTGGACAGGATCTGAATACGATTCAAAGGTTTGTAGACCGGCTAATTGTGTCAGAGAAGGTCATGCGCCGGCATTGAACATTTATTGTGACTCTGACACTCCTTTCTGAAGTAAGTTTGAGTGTTTTGCGAAAGAATTACAGGGGGAGGGACGGAGTGCGGTAATACCTGGCGTGGGGCGATGGACCGGCTGAAACGGGAGCTTTGCCTTGATATGGTGATTTGCTGTAAGAATGTGTTGGAAGGAAGAGGAGAGGTACCAAATCGGTGGAGTTGAGCGATGTTGTTAAATGGTAGGGGAAGGAAAATGCCGCGATGGGTTGGAGAACGGTAGGTACTCCATCAGGCTATCTGTCCAATATGCACCGTTGATTTCCTCCTGGAATGTACTTCTGGAGCGTGATGGATTTAGTTTCCACTCTGCCGACTGACCTTGGATGTGAACACCCCCGCTTGCCTCGTTCGCCAGTACACGAGTACACGTGGACGCGCGAGATATTCGTGTGTCAAGAAATTCCTTTACATGGCACTGATGTGAAATTTAATGGGTCGGATGATGTCTCGCGGGTACTGGTTGGCTGCCGGCTGCTTGCAGGTGGTCTCAGATCCCCATGAAACATCCCTGCTTCGTTTGGTCGCAAGTCAGCCCGTGAGACCGTGGCATTGTGCGTCTGCTGCGCAGTACAAGTCAATCATTACTGGTTTGTGGACAGTGATTACAATTTCCAAGTCATAAAATGTGGTAACAAGCCCTGTCGGGGGGGGGGGTGGTGCACATATGTTGAGGTGGTAGTAGGGCAGCTGTGATTCAGAGGTGCGCGAGTGAAATGTGCTCGGAAAGTAGCCGATGGCCAAGGCTTGTTGATTTTGATAAGGCCCTGACTGAAAGCCTTTATGACGTCGTTACAGCAACTACTATTTGGGTGCAAACCGGTCGTGGGTTGTCCAAGACCCTATGGTTGGGATTGTCGTATGCGTGCCGAAAATTCGGCAACATGACCTGGTCTTGGCCGTCAAATACCTGGATAACGACCGTGTGAAATACGAGTACTACTCATCTAACCATGTTTGGAGGAGCTCGGCTGTATCATGGCTCGTTGTCCAGGCAATCAAAGACTGGAACTAGTTATGGGCTAAACCACGCATCGGCTTGGGAGCCCTTGGACATCGGGTTGTTTGTTTTTTTTGTCATTTTTGGGAGAGTTATGGTTGTAACATGTGAACGTGAGCGGCACACAACAGAGTCGGCTCATGACTGACAGGTGTCTGTGGTTGAGGAAGTGGACAGCCGCGACTAGACCGCTGGCGGCGCAGGCGGCTGCAAAAGCAATGCGGTCTAGAGGCGGGCAGCCTCTCCGGCGACGGCGGCGGGAGCTGCATGGCAGAGGGGTATATTGCTTTTTCGGCGCGCTAGACGGGGCAAAATTAATGCAGCAGCTGCGCGATCGGGTGTACAGCCCGCGAGGCTCACCGTTCCAACAATGCCGTCAAGGCAATAATCTTGCTGGGGCTGCATGACAATAAGCCACCTAAAAGGGGACCCATCGCCATTTAAATTGACATGCTGACGCGCTAGGGCTCACAACTATGGCGGCTGCCCCGCAGCAAAGTGACGGTAGCCAATCACAACATCAACAGCAGGAGCTGAAGGGAAGCTTACCGCAACAGCAGCAACAAGACGATAAAGATCATAATCACCAACAACGAAAACGACCATCACTTAGCGGTGGCGCTAGCACGGCTCGAGCACTGTCACCGGGTTCTCCACGAGTTGTCAAGAAGCACAAGTCTATGGCAGACCTCCAACAGCCGTTAGCGTCAACCTCGGCCGTTGGATCATTCTCACATTCTAGTCAAGCGGGCGTGTATGCAACGGGCTATCAACAGGTTCCGCCACCAAGACAGGGAGGGCAATTGGGGCATCAGCGAAATATGACAGTGTCTCTTCCACGACAGAGGACAGCCATTGCTTGTCGCTATTGCAGAAGGAGGAAGGTGAGCGTCACATGTGATTGCTTTTGTGCAGTATTTTTTTGAGGTTGGGGTAGTTTATAGTGGCTGATCTCTGGTATGGACTAGAGTGTTATGGAAGCTTTGAGGAGATTCTTGGTTGTACAGCAGAGCTAACAGTAGATTCGATGTAGTGGACCGTCTGTTGAAAATGCAAAGTGTACAAATTGTTCGCGGTTTAATCAAGAATGCGTCTTCACACCAGTGCACGCTGTGGCAGCTCCGGTGAGACCGATGCCACAGCTTATTGCTCCTCCACCACCCGCGGGGCCACTGTACGGACCTCAGGGGCAATCTTATGGGTATCTGCCAGTGGCACCCCAGTACGTGGACTATCCGCAGCGGCCCATTCATCCATACGGCGTGATGCCCGGCCAGCAGCCGCCGCAGGCAGCACAGGCAGTCAATGTTCCATTTACGACCAGAAGGCATGTCTCACATCCAGGTGCCTTTACGTATGGTGTATCGACACCTCCACCGGTACCGCCTCACCCATCTATGTATTCCACACAGCATCAATACGAGCAGCGTGTGCCTGCACAGCATACATACGAGACTGCGGCGATTCCTTTACCCCCGCACATGGGGGGACCGTCTCCGACGTCTAGCGGATTTCCACACCAGCATGCTCGACCTCAACATCCAATATCCCAGGTTACGGGCTACAACAGGTTGGGCGATCAACCCCAGCATGCGTCCCAGCCTTATTATGAAGCTAATATTGGTTCAACTCAACAAAAAGTATCTTATGGGACTCCATCGCCTGTTGGTTCCCCCCCTGAGAGACAATTGGAGGCGTCCGCGCCAAGTTTTGGCCTTGAGGCACCGCCAGGACCAATTATAACCGAGGGTTCCGCCACGCCAGGTGCTGGAGGAGGAGGAGGAGGAGGAGGAGGAGCAGCATCCGACTCTAGGGAATCTATCGCACCTGGTGGCGAACAATCTGAATCTGCTTCAACAGAGTCACAACAGCCCACTGAAGAGCAGAGCACCACAGGTAACCAGCGGCAAGCCCGTCGATCGCACAAGCTCGACATTTCTGATCTTGTCGAATAGAACGAGATTTGATGGTGTAGAAGCAGCCGTCGGCACGCAATTACGAGTTTTTTGATGACAACGACCGATATTTTTTCTTCAGATTCGCGCTCAATAGCAAGAGCACTGATTTTACGACACATGACCAATGTACTATACGCAACGCGACGCTTGATGAAATAGATTAACTTTTAGGCAGCTTTCTGCCAATGTACTATAGTGAATGGAAGTTCAATTACGCATTATATTATTATTTTTTTCTCCCGGCGTCACCATAATATTGCCTGCGTTGTTCGTCATACCCTCGTAGAAATCGTGCATGATCAATTTGACTGTCCTATGATTACTGATTTTTTGTTTCAGCATGTTGGTTGCGTTCTTGAGTCTCAGGTTAAAGATGACGCATGTTGGTTGCGTTCTTGAGTCTCAGGTTAAAGATGACGGCATGAGTTTTCCCGAACTACGTCGAGTTCCCAAGCCATCTGCAGTATACCCAGTGGACGATCGCAGCCTGATCGGCATGCGATCGATATTATGGACTCACGCCACGATTCATCGATTATAGCGGCTAGGTGCAATTAGTGCGGGTGGAACAACTGGGAGTTAGTTTCCGATTATATTGCAATGTCCCCTCGTTGCTGGACCCGATAGGCCGAAACTCAATTGATGTCATACGCGTGAAACTTGTACATGTCGAATGATGATGGCGGGCCGATCTACTAAAAAAACAGCACCCAGGTCAGAGTACAGCCCGGACAGAAGATAATAGAATTGACTTTTAGAGTAGGTTGGGCCCACAAGGGATGGCCACGTGTAAGTGTTTGATTAAGGTTATACCTAAACGCGACGCATGCGTAGCGTGCTGAACATAGTTTCACCGTAAACTCGTAGACTCCAAGATGAATCGCGCAATCCAACTCCGTGTATAATGATTTGATCGGTATTGGTATTTGGTACATTTTTTGGGGTTGAGGCCCATAATGTACTCCGAGACAATGCGGGACTTGTGAGGGCGGGCGGTTTGCGGGTGGTCTGTGCATTCCAAGCACAGCCGGAATACGGGGGAGTGCAACTATCAAAGTGGAAATGTATAACATCAAGAGCAGTAGCTCTATGAGCGGGATCGTAGCGTCATTCAAGAGGCGGTTTCAGAGCAGGCAAGAATAAACAAACAGAGTGGCGCCGCGCCCTCGAGTAATAATTCGTATGCCACAATGACGGGCGACGGCGGACTAAATGTAGCCAAACTTGCAGTTTATTAGGGGCATCCAGCCTTTAGGGTAACTGCTGCTTCGTATTTCGACTGACACAGTTGTCACAATCCGGTGACGATTCAAAGGATCCTGTGATGACGATTAGGCGCATGGGGCGCACGGCTTAGGTTCGATGGGATGGGATGAGTTGAGCGATCGATCGCAGCGAAGAAATTTTGAAGCGCCACGGTCAATATGCAAGATTTGTACCCTGTAGCGGCAACAACCCCGCGGGTACCTGGCGGTGACTGATGACGCATTTGCTACAACAACTTTCAGGATTGCGCAAGGCAACTGATCTGCAAAATCTTGCACCGAATCCAGCGCGATCCACGTGGTGTCTGTGCGAAACCTGTGGGTTAGCGGTACCAACATGATGGTGTAGACGCGTCCGATAGCCTGTTGTGTTGTGCCAAACTGTGAGCCATTGTTGATGGTTAAACTCACATGGGCATGGTTAAAACCCTGACGATTGGACCCGTCGGTGCGCGCTCAGTTGCCGTCTGGCCGGCTGGGTCTGTCGCATAGATGACGGGCGTGTCTGCGAGACGTGCGTCGAGATCGGCTGCCCCCATAATGGAAAACCATTTCCGCCGAGCCATATGGCGGCTAAATGCGAAAAGTAAGTGCTCATGCAAGTAGAGTGTAAGTCTTTGTAGTAGATGGTGGAGGTTCTAGACTGAAGACCTAGGCAGGATCATAGGACACATTGTTGTCACATGCTATTGAGAGCGGCGGCGATATTGCTCGCAAATGGCAACGTCTACACTCAGGATGATTGGGAGCACGCCAAAATTGATTTTAGGTCATTTATTAACGTACAGAGATACTCTTGACAAGCATCACGGTGAGCACTTGGTACCTAATGTTGAGGTTGATAGATGGCTACATGGATTAGATTAATTCAATATAATCAGAGCACAAGTAAGTCTAATCCAGCAACATTAGATTCCCTATCCGATACTCGTGTGTGCCAGCGTGGTTCCTGTTCTTATTTTCGTCCAGCTAAAGCCGTTCGTAGAACGTTCCATGCGCCGGACAGAAACGCCGAGGAGCTGATCATGAAAGATAGCCTCACGCTTCACGTGCTTGGACAATTTGGCCATCATCGTTGATCAAGCAATTGCAACCAAAGCTCTGAAGCTCTGAATTGTCACAAGGTATATCGGGGACGGCGACTAAAGGACCCTGACGAGTTCTTAATAGAAAGATTCAACAAAATTGCGATAAAATCAAGAAAGGCGGCAGTGATTCCAAGTCAAGGCAATGTGCCATGGAAGCTGGCTCCGTGACTGATGTCAGACTCCATGGTTTGCGTCATGCTTTCCTCACAGAAAAGATCCTGGTATGCAGAACGTTAACAAGGAACCGGCGGGGTGGTGCCGTGTTGCCGTGCCGGGGGCCCCTCGGATATAAAGAATGTCACAAGCTACTGACCAGCCCATTTCATAAAGGCACCTCCACTCCAGTTACATAAATGACAGTTGTCGTGATACCTGGCCCCAGACACAGCGTAAATATCGACCGTAGGTACAGTTGTCATTTCTACACGTCATATCTCTCTTGGCAATTTAACCGAGACGCACAAAAATTTAAGGACCATGGCCGACGGCAGCATGCCGGCGCGCCGCAGCTCCATGCAACTGATATTGCCAACGGCCATGCAAACGCACATGTACCAGTGCGTAGGGTACCCGCCCGCGCGCGGCGTGTGCGGCAATCACTAGCGGTGCATGACGCAGTGACCCTTCTGAACATAGCACTGCCTGCATGACCCACGCTAGGTTTTAGCACTCTTGTCTCAGTTGAGCGGGGTTTCTGATGACTTGTAAGAATACGTATGGCCGTAATTTGTAGGTATCCCGGCAACAAGTGAGAACAGGCATGCCAAGAGAGTGGACGTATGGAAACCGCCTTGGCATTGGTGCCCCGCGTGCTGCATACTACTACTTTGAGTCCAAACCATTTTCAATAGTTGCACATAGCACCATGATTGTCACGCCATGCGCTTACTGCGGCGATAGTCAGGGCAACGGGAAGCTAATGCACTCACCCGGTCAAGCGTGTGTTTCCATGGGCATTTTGTACTTTTGTACATGGCCGATACGTTTTGAAGGCGGAGCTTTCTTGGCAAACACTCAGAGAATGGGTTGCCAAGATTCGACCAATGTGGCCGGTCGCCTATACGTATTTCTACGCAACGCGAATGTCGGGGCGTCGCCGTCGTGTCACTGGTGGGATTTTTTGCGCCATGTGACAGAACAGATGCGTCAGCTGTTGGCCCGATTTGCCCACACCAGCCCTGGGAGATGCGTCTGCACAACCAATGCAGGCGCGGGGAAACTGACAAGATCCAAAAACTTACCTCACACTAACTGACGTAAATGGAACGGAGGCATTTGCCGATCTCCATTTGTTTTAGAAATTGGTCCTTATTAAAACAATCGCCGGTTGTGCTGGTCGTGTCACGCCTCGCCGCCTGTCATTCCCTGAAGTGAAAGTCAATACCAAATTGGGGCTAAAACGTTGCCATGTCTGGGGTTCATGTACGGTCAGGGCCCCAGTGGGCTAACCTCGCAGGATCTGAGCTTGGATCGCTAGGTCCTCCTCCTATGAGATCTTTAGACCAAATGAGGCAATGCTCCTGTCGGTCAGGCAGCAGTCAACACCTTTTTTTTTTTTGTTCCATGGAGTGTCCACTGTTTCTAGTCCTCAATAACTTGTCAGGGTCGCTCGCAAAGTCCCGTGGGTTGTTGAACAAGGCTCAGGCAAGTATGTGTTGCAAAAACACCCAAAGCCAAGACAACTACAACTCTGAAAGACGTTTCTACGACATCAAGAGCGGTTTAAAGCAACGAATCCACAGCGCCGTTGATAAATGCATATTCTGACAACAAAATAGAATTCAAGTACATAGCGCTCAACTTAAATGGTAAGACGCGTGTCAATAGTCATCAAGTCATTGATGCCGCTCAAACAAGGGAAAACAAAAAAAAGCTAGCTGCTGTCTCGACTAGCAGCTTGCCCGATTATTCCATTTATTCGGCGACAGTAACATAAGTCCGCTTCGTGGGAGGAATCTCAAGCCCTTGCATATCAAGCGCACGCTTCCGGCCGCTATTCAAGCTCGCAGCTGCAGTGCAAGCCATCACGGCAGGACGGTCTATATCCAGGTGGCGGTTAAGAACCGAAACCAGACGCATCCATTTAAACGGGTCCTCCCCCGGAGCTCGCATTAAAATTCCCGTCCATTTTGCATATATCGCACTAGGAACATAAACGTTCCAATCAACAGCGGAAAGCACCTGCAACTCGTTTCCAGCCAGTTCTTTGACAGTCAATCCACTGATCTTGGACCATGCACCCATGCTATAGTTGCGGTCCTGAAGATATTTCGATGCCAAGATCAGCAGACTCAAAAACGTCCGCCGACCACATCTCAATACACCAGAATCACATCCTCCCTTCTTTTGCTTGCGCAGCTCCAATACTCGAGGCTTGACGCATATCAAGTAATACAGGCTCACTTGAAAAGCACTGTAGGAAGAGCGCGACCGTTTGAGTGTTTCTTGAATGAAACGACGAAGCGGCATGCCGCCTACCAAGCACTCACCAGGCCAAATAGTGTTGATCAACAAAACAGCACTGTCAACGAGCGTTTCGACAAACACGCTTTTAACTTCCTCTTTGCCACTAGTCCCACTGGTGTCTATGCCGGGTACTGAGTCATCGTCTACTTCCTCGACTTCGGTCTCGTACGCTTCCTCACTGAAGACACTATTTGCAGAACTGCTAACGGAGCTCACAATGCTCGCGCTATCATCACTTGTCGATGCCACTTTGTCCTCATGATCCCCCTCGTTATTACGACGCTCTTCCACTGTACTGCCCATCTGGGCCCCGACCCCTGCTGGAGTTGCTGGAGTGGCTGTCGACGCCATCATCTTCGTCTCGGCGTCCAACTCCAACTCTACAGCCCACCCCACACGCTCTTCCTTATGGACGGGTGTCGGTGATCTTATATCTTGCGCCCCGGATCCCGATACCGGATCCGTGACTCTATTCTCACGCCGCACCATCGCCGTGGACGCGCAACCAACTGCTCCGTCCCAATGACTCTTGAGGTTAGGTAAAGCTTTATCGGATGACTGATTGTAACAACCAATTTTGCCACTCTCAACACCCATGGCGTTATACTGGTACCTAAAAAGTGCTAGCATTCGCTCACAATAGGTGGTACCTGCTAGATCTCTATCCATTAAATCAGCACCATGAGATGACATCTGGCCCAAAATAAAATGCAAACATAATACTTGAAAAGCTTGCGCGTAAACGATATGTTTATCCAGCAACACAGAGCAAATCACTAGGCAACCGATCTTGCCACTTGCCCATCACGCGAATAACGGGCGAGGGCAAGCGTGGAACATGCGTCGAACACCTTGGCTCTCTCGAAAGACGCGGCACTAACAAAATTGCCGCCCGAAAACATGTAAAATACCAGACAGTACACACAGCCATAGACAGAAACAAGCAATCCTGCTACAATAGACAACATATCAATGAGACTAGAACCTTTCTGAGTTCTTGCAAGCCAACAAGGACAAACTTTTGGACACAAAACAGCATTCGTTGCACATCCAACACTGGCGCAACAAATAGTTACAAGCTTGAGAACACACAGTGCAGAGGATTCCAACACAGAACAATCCCCATACAACAGTTGGGCGCGCCACGTGACTCAAAGAGTCACTGTTACCAGTCAGGGTTGGTGAAGTGTCAACCAGCTGCATCTCACATAGGAGGTCATGAGTCAGACGGCTTGCATAATATGCAGAGTCTGTGTAGCGTCCATGTAGTCGCTTTGGTACAGAATATCGAGTCTTGTAATGGTTGGAGCAGTGGTGTTGTGGCCCAAAAAATCTGAAAGATCGCCACAACTACTCAACCAGCCACATTCACGTCGTCAACTCCATGATACCTCCGCTATTCCCGAGATGACTCAAATGTCTCTAATAACTTCGTACACAGTATTCACAGCTCAAACGTTCGTATCCTCTGTCGCCTTCTCTGTTTGACATTACGTGCAACACATAAAGTTGGGACTTATAACCTTGTCATTCTCATAGTTCGATACCTTGCAAGAACTTCGCATCCCCGTCACCAAGCCATCACCATATACAACACCACAACAAACTAAGCCGGAAAACCAACCCGAAAACAACACCCCAATGTCGGGAAGAATCGCAACTAATCAGTCACAATCGTCGCACATCCCCTTGAGAACGAAAATACTTACCAACTGCGAATTTGTCGCTATGCGGGGGCCTCTGTCAATTCCAGACGGAATCGATTAGAAAGCCATTATGATAACCAACGACAACAACACGAAGCGAACGGGCACAAGACAAGAAATCAGTTGATAAGGGCGATAAATGAAAGAACAATAAAAAGCCAGGTTGTTTAGTCACGCGCAGTGCACCGTCACTTCGGTAACAATCGGCACCTTCACGGACAAAAGTGGAATCAGTTAGCACTTGCGCAAAGACGTGCAAGGGCACTGGTAGACAATTTTATCGCTTTTTTATCTGGACTTTTGGGCCCTGGCAGTTTGGTCTCGACTGGTGGTGCCGTATGAATCACCTACTTGTCACGCTAGTGGTTGCTTAGCAACCCCCCATGACAACGTCCACGTGACAGTGGTGACGTATGCGAATAACACTGTCCCTGGTGTCACGGTAATCAAGGTTTCCAAGGTTGCTAGTGTTTAATCTAGCTTTATTTGTCTATAAAGTGTGCAATACTGCCCCACTGAACCATCCGCTGCAGTTTGGTCTCTGTGCTGAAAGGGTACGAAGAGCATTGTGCCTGTAGAATTAGGTTATAACAGTAAGCTGCAATATAAACAAGACCCGCCGCCCATTGGTTTCAACAAACAGAATTCAATGACTTTAATGTCATATTGACGTCACTCTCGCCTCCCCCAATGGCGCCGTGCACGCCCCCTTCAATTGCCGACATATCGATAGCGCAGTGCAATGCCAAAGCGAGAAACGCCTCGACCTTGGCATAAACTTGAACTTGGGCAAGAAACTACTTATAAGCATCCCATTCCAAAAGGAATTCCCATCCAATTCACTATGCAATTTATTCTATAAGTTTTGCAGCGACGACGTTGGAATCGGCGTCCCGACCGCGTATTTGCCGTAGTTTCCTAAATGGGAACCCAATACGGTTGCTTCGTGAATTAAAGCGGGGCGCCCCGCTGCGGGGATGGTATCGGCACTGTCGTTTGGGAACAACGACTAGAATACGTAACGGCTAGATACGCTTGTTCTGCCGCGAGCAGTATCGAGCGCTTCCCACAATGCCACATCACTGGGCTCTGTCTCCCACAGCTCCACCTTTGTAAGAGTGTTTGGGTGAAACAAGAGTAATACACACATCATGTGGTAGAGGTAGTCAAGTCATGACGAGTCACCATTATCCCCGGATCGACCAGAAGCAATCTCCCACACTATGACCGTTAATTCTTGAACTCATACGCTGGCCATACAATTGTTTATTTTACAAACTTGTCTCACTTTTAATACATCAGCATGCTACAGGTTACCTGAAATTCCTCTAGGGATTCGTCTTAGTTCGTCCTTGTACAATGTTGCATAGGTCGGTCGGCTTGTCTTATCACCATTAGTGGCTCGAGGTTGGGCACACAGGCCCGGGAACTATTCAAACACGCAACGACGCGACTCAAGCAAATTACGGTGTAGCAGGAGCCCTGATATTTATATCTAAAGGGTTGTGCAATGTCTGCGAGTATGGCAGACAGTCAAAATGGGCTCCACGAAGGTTCGGTAGGATATGGCCCACAGGATACAGCCAAATCAGTGACGGGAACCCCCAGTCACCTTAGTGAGTTTTACTCATTTGTATCTCCAGGAGCTATAAAGGAGCCGTCAGAAGCGACGTCTTCCCCATTGGTACGTCCCGAGAGTTCGGCAAGCAATCCGAGACTCACAAAGGCTGATGCTGGGACGCGAGGACATGGTCGCCACGATTCCAAGACTAGTATCATGGGCCTGTTCCGGCGCGGGTCATTCGCGTCGCTACAAACGGTAGGCTCGACTATTGGCAGTACTGCATTTGGAAATGTGCAAGATCAACATCCAGACTTGCCTGCGCTGATTACGACTTCGGAGATGGCATCTACCGAAGGGGCATTTGCTCGCGTCGCCGATTCCGCTCAGCAATTCCGTGAAGCGCTAATGAGCGTGTCCAAAGCCGCGGCAGAACTCGGGGCTGCCCTTGAAAATGTGTCGCGCTGTAGAGGAGCCGGCGCAGCGGCGGATGGGCTTCAGGCAGCCAGTGGGCTTAATTACCTGGTTAGCAATCACCAGCAAGTGCTCGCCCGAACTGTGGAGCGTACATTTGAGGCACCAGTACGCAAGAGTCTTATGAAAATGCATGCATCGGCTACTGAGCGGGAAGAGCAATTCCGGATTGCTCTTCGGGACAGGACAAGAGCCATCAAACTACGCGAAAAGGATCTGGCGCGATTAGCTAAAAAACGCACTCGGAATCTCAATGCCTACCGAAACTCTTTACTGGAACTCACTGGCCAAATTGATGATATCGACCGACTCAAGTACAACTACTTTGTTGAGACGTATGACTTGGTCGAACAATCACTGACTGATGTATTGACAAGGGCGGCATGTATGTCGCGTGCCCAAGTTGAAATTTACGAGGGAATTGCTCGCAAAGGCTGGAGCGGTGGTGGCTTGGATGATCTTATGGCATCGTGCCCAGACCCGTTTGCTCTCGACGAAGAGCAGGAGGAGCCCGGTGCATCTCAAGAACCAGGCGATCATGAGTCGTCGGATCGTCGAGCGCATGGATTGTTTAGTATCCTTCCATCGTCTTCTATTCTACCTAGTTCTTCGCGTGACCAAGATGAAGAAGAAGATGGCGGGCGTGACACTATAAAAGGGTTGGAGGGGTTTGATGGGTTGGGTATCCAAGAGGGTATCCAAGATGCGGGCAGGCTAGACGACGATGACGATCCAACTGATATTGAAGAGGATCAGGACGCGGCTCGAACCAGTCAACGAGTCGAGCCTCCAAAGACTCCAATAAATTCCTCATTTATTAACCATCAAAATGAATGGTCAGAACACACCCCGGTCACACCAACCCACATTTAGATGGACTTGCGGGCACTCTTGGTCACAGAATGCATTTTATGGAAATATTCTGCGAGTCTTTGGATTTACATGCGTGGGATTAACGACATTTTGAGTATTTGGCTCATTCCTACTTTGTATATTAACTAGTTGTTTTGTGTTTTTTGACTTTGCCTGTCTTTGTCACAATAAGAGCATGATATTTTTGGTTTACAATGATCGGGTTTCTATGTTGAACAACATCCGCTTAGTCCTGTTTGATCAAAGTGGCAGGTTGTGCCTCGTCCTCCTTGGGGCGGGTGGGCGGGTTCACAATGTTCATGATGGCCTGAGAAGGGCTGTTTCCCATCGAAGTCTGGTAGTTGTACAGACGAACAAGTTGGTAGCCAGCAACTGAGCCAAGGAAGAAGTTTACAGATGCAAGGAAATAGTTCTTCGGCTTGATAATGAGGCACCACCGAGTCCAAATGGCGCCAGTGGCGAAGAGGGCAATCTGCTGGGTGCTTGAAAGTTTCTCAACTGGTCGTTGGATGTCGTTGATGCCGGCCAGAACGAGTGACCACTTCATGACGGGGGCCTGCAGTTAGTATAGTCTTATCACAGCATCAAGATTCTAAGGAACTCAAGTGCTGCCAAACTCGGAAGCAAATGCATCGCTGGTTATACTGTGCACTCTCCCCAGAAGACAAAGGAAAAAACATTTCCTCAAAACCTCGACAGATATATGCCTGTCAGAAAAAAATGAATAACTGCAAAAGAGTGCATCATCACGGGACATAACGTGAACCAGCTTCGTGTGTTGTCAATATCTAGACAAGGATCGGACTTCATTATCTCCGATACCGGCAAAGCATTGCCAGTCCAGAACAAGTGCAAACTGTTCCCTGTTTGACAAAGGGGTGTGAAGAAACCTCAAAATCAACTACGACAGTTCATATTCAGATAGTTATCCCAAGTTGGGCTTATTGGTTTTGCGCTATGCAGTTTCGGGGTTCCCGGATAAGTCCGGTTTGTCAGGTAAACTTACCCAGAAGTGAATGGTCTTTGGACCCGTTTCTGCATTCATAAATCTCTGAAATCTGGAGCCTGCTGCCGACATTGTTATAGTTGAGTGATGCTAGCCGATCCACGAGGTGACGTTTTACGTAAATCAAAATCGGTGCGTGGCAGCGATTCCTCAACGGAAAATGGGGGGGGACTGCTTGTCGGGAGGACGCACCGCGTATTACTTATGCAACAAGTCTGTTGGACGTTATTGGTCACTTAAGCGGATGAAATCTTGAAATTGAACTGTCCCGTCGACTTAAAGTTCTTTGGCGCCGGCTCTTGATCAACATAAAATGAGCACCAAGTACATATTTCCCAAGGCTCTGAAGGAGCTCCGCATTCACTTTGGCCAAACTGGCGAAGCGTCAACCGGTATCAAGTATGTTTCAACTCCGGATGGTTACCAACCAATAGAATCCCACGGTCTCTTTCACCATGGCTGGATATGGGAGCCATCGCTTTACTTGCTTGTGTTTGCTTTCTGATGGGATAGCTGTGTGGACATCTTTGTCTGGAAGAGCTCGTTTAAAAATCGGCGGGTGTTGCGGTGAAATCTAACTGCCAAACTGACAAGTATATGCAAGACATTGAGGAGCAACAAGAATTGTCGCATATAGGAGCTCAGATGGGCCACGGGAACAATGACAGTCATATATTGCTTCTACTAGTTGCAATTTTGTTTTCAGGAACGGTGTCTAACTCTTAGAGCTTTTTTGCAAAAGAACTATCCCGTTCTTAAGAAGAACAACCCGAATACGCCTATTTTGATTCGAGAGGCCGCTGGTGTTCAGCCAGTTGTTTACGCCCGATTTGGTAAGGTTCTAAACAGCCTCCTAGAATCTTGAATGAATTGAAAGTGATTCTAACAGCAGAGCGCGGACAGGAGTCAAAAATTCACGTGGACGGCGAAGATGTCGCAACAGTTGAATCTCGTATTCGAGAACTGATAGAGTCAAACAAGACACCTTAATTTAAGTCAATGCATCAATGATGAAACTGATAGAGTCTCCCGAAACGGTCCCTGTGGTGCTGTGCAGTTTCGGGAAGAATGTAGCAACTCTCGCGGTCGAATTCCTACTTTTCGACCGGCGGAGGGAGTTGGCCTCATTTGGACTGCAAGTGAAATTGTATTGAGCAGATTTCTCTTCAGTTTGTCCTTGAGTTGCTCGTAGAGTATAGTTCTTATGGCATAAATGTATGCATCGTCAGCCGCGCCTTTGGCTCCAAGTATCTATTCCAGTCATCAATGAGTTCTGTGCTGAAATAGTTCGCGGAAAGATGAGCAACACAGAGGCGACAAGAAGGGTTGAAGAATGGAAGAGCTCGAGGCTCATTGGAATCATCGGTCTTGGCGATATGGGTCGGTTTTATGCAAGAAGGTTCACGGAAGCTGGCTGGAAGTAAGTTACGCCTGAAGTGGCTAATCAGCCAACCAGTGACTGAATTGCCAATGAATCATTCTTCGTGGTTAGCGGTTATCCATAAGTTTGAATGTCTCGTGTGCTTTGTGGGTATCTTTAAACACATATCCTAACTCCAGTGTGTGTGCTTGTGATAGAGAAGAGAACTATGAAGCGCTCCATGCCGAATTCGAAGGTGAGTTGTTTCAATAGATGTCGAGTCGTTGTCTTGCAAGCGAATACCAACTACCAGAAACTAAGATTACAATTGAAAGAAATGGGCACTTTGTATCTCGTAGAAGTGATTGGATTATTTACAGCGTCGAAGCTGCGAATATTGACAAGATCGTGAGCATATACGCACCATCGACCAAGGTCGGTGCCATTGTTGGTGGCCAGACGTCTTGCAAGGCACCAGAAATCGCAGCCTTTGAGAAATATCTACCTGAGGACGCTCAAATCGTATCTTGTCACTCTCTGCATGCGCCAAAAGTGGATCCAAAAGGTCAACCTCTTGTTATTATCAACCATAGATCAAATAAGGAATCTGTCGAGTTTGTTGCCGAAGTCCTGTCGTGCTTGGAGTCCAAGACAGTTTATCTATCAGCAGAGGAGCATGATCGCATTACGGCGGATACTCAGGCGGTGACTCATGCTGCGTTCTTGAGTATGGGGTCAGCCTGGATGGCCAACAATCAGTACCCTTGGACGATTGATCGCTGGTCAGGAGGTGTGGAAAATGCAAAAGTTAATATTTCTCTCCGCATTTATGCCAACAAATGGCACGTTTACGCTGGATTGGCCATCACCAATCCCGCGGCTCACAAGCAGATTCTTCAGTATGCGTCGTCCGTCACTGCTCTCTTTAAATTAATGCTTGAGAGAGACGAAGATGGTTTACGCAAGCGGTTATATGCCGCTCGAGACTCTGTCTTTGGAAGACTTGATCCGTCTCATAGTCTGCTGCTGTCAGACGAAATTCTCGGACGGTTCTCCTTGAGTAAAACTCCACCTGGTGGTTTAACTCCTAACTCACATCTGAGCGTGCTCGCTATCGTGGACAGCTGGCATAACCTCAACATTGTACCTTACGATCATATGATTTGCTCGACTCCTGTGAGTTTTGTGTTTTGTTGGACTAGATGGTTGCGGACGTTTACTAACTATTAGCTATTTAGAATATGGTTGGGTGTCACGGAGTACTTGTTCTGCACTCCTGGTCTTCTCGATAGATGCATCACCGATTCTGTGAATGATCACTCCTTCCGGCCAGACGACTTGGAATTCACAATTGCCGCAAGGGTATGATATGACCAGTTATTTATTATTATTCACTAAGCAGTCCACTAACGGCAGACATGGAGCGAAATTGTAAGCAACAGTGATTTCGAGTACTACAAAGCAGAGTTTCAGAAAACTCAAGAGTACTTCAGACATATGTTCCCAGAAGCTGTGGCAATTGGAAACGAAATGATCAACACGATACTTGCACATTCGGCTAGTCCTCCCAGCACAGCTAGTTAGATCTGTTCACTGACATGTTGCATGCATAAAATAGCAAATTAAGAAATCTCGGGAGCTTGCGGCTATCCAGTTACAAAGAGTATGTTACAGCTCCAAATTGATTTTCGGGCCTAACGGCGTTTGTATAAGCACGGTTTCAGTAGCCATTCACCTTCTGGTCCCTTTGGGGCTGCCTCTTTCTCAATAAACTTGGTCTTATTCTCCTGTTTCTTGAGCCTTTGCTCCCAGATGTCCTTGGGAGGCTTAAAAAACTCGAATCGAACAAACATCTTGTTAGAATCATCGGTTGTCTTGTGGAACAGTCCCAATCGTTTTAAAGTTTCAACGAATTCGCCATACTCGTTGCCGGGAAACCGGGACTTTATTTCAGCAATCCACACTTCTCCACGTGGTCGAAGGA
This sequence comes from Tardiomyces digboiensis, assembly GCA_030570855.1. Classification (NCBI taxonomy): domain Eukaryota; kingdom Fungi; phylum Ascomycota; class Dipodascomycetes; order Dipodascales; family Trichomonascaceae; genus Tardiomyces; species Tardiomyces digboiensis. Next base: position 4,677 of record JAJLWU010000102.1, on the reverse strand, counting down.
TCCTGATAGCCTCCTTGATAAAGTCCAAAAAATTTGTACCCATGAGAGCAAGACAGAAGACGACAATATTTGCACTTTCATCAGCCAAAGGCACATTGCGTATATCAGCAACGGTAATTAAATCATTGGCACGATGAAGGTCAAAACTATGGACTTCCATTTTAAGCTTCTTCGTCTTCCTCGTCCCTTTCAATGTGCGAAGATTCCTGGCAAGCTCAGCTTCTCCACAACCCATATCCGCCACGACAACACGGGCGTCCGCAAAACCCGGTAACCCACCTGGAGCATTTATAGGCTTGTTTAAACGATCCTTAAACTGTGTGAAAAAGGTATCAACAGGATTCTCTGGCCATGACTTTACCTGTGATCGGAAGCCTGTATGGTATTCATCGAATATGTCTGGATTCTCCTTAAAAAGCTCTAGGGCATCTTTAGAAGTTGTCGTGTAGAGCTGCTCGTTGATCCATCTAAACCTCGACCCTGCTAGCTTCTCCTTCATTTTCTGTTGTAACGGGGTCAGTTTCTGTGTGGGCCCTGGTTCAGGCATTGGCTCGCGGCTAACACTCTCCTTCCTTTGCTTCTTGGGGGGCTTTTGTAACTCTCCTAAAGTTGAGCTACCTTCCTCGCTGCTCTTCTTCTTCCGCTTCTTGTCACTCTTCTGAGAAACTGCTACAGTCTCCGCTTCACCGTCATTCTTCGCATTCTCTGGGACTTCATGTGCAATATGCTCGTGATAGAGCTCTTCGATGGATTGTGGGTCAACCTTTGCGGAGTTCGAGGTCTCCTTGACCTTCTTTGCTTTCTTTGACTTTTTGGAACCGTTTGTGCTATCAGCTTTTATTTTCGATGGTAATTTCCACCCGTCAACGGCAAATAACGACATGGTTATATAAGTTGGTTTCGTACCCATCATCGAAAAAATATATATTACGCTCAGCCACGCGGCTAGATCAACAGGACGATCAAACGACGAACTACAACACAGTCGACGCCAGGACAATGAATATGAGTGTCAAGTTTGCTGCCAGCCAGTCGGAGCCGATAATCGATATGACTATTGGGACTTTTTTCTCTGGTCTGAAATATTTGTGTCGTGGAACCTACTAAATGGCACCAATTATGCGTGTCTATAGGCATTGCATTATTTCTACCAACTTTTCTTAAATCTTCAATGAAAGATTAACTTTGTCGGAGTCGTTTTAAAGCTCACCACAGGTTTCGAAGTAGGGAAATGGGTCTCGTACTCCGGCCTGAGTGAGCAAATAGCTCCTGGCTACCTGAAACGCGGTCCGGGAACCTGGCTAGTTCACGACTGAGGAGAGAAGCAGAGGAACATGTCTCCTCAGCAAGCATGAGAATGGGGCAGACCTTGTCAGCAGTTGCAACATTGAATCGGTTGCACAATTGCGCGGTCCTTGATTTCTATTGCCGACGCTTACAGTAGCGATAATGGGCTATAGTAAATACCCTTGTAGTCTGCGAACGACTAGTTGCCAATGTAGGCGTCGATACTGCCACTAATTCGGACAAGCGAGAGCCTGGAGGCGACTGTAGAGTACCGATATCGAGTTGTGAATAGTCGTACACTCTAGCAGTGGACGTGGGTCAGTGACTTTTAGTCAGTGAAATGATCATCAAGCCGATGTCGACTGGCGGGTCAACATTGTTCCATACGCTGGCCCGGTTGCGGTACATCCTGCTCTCATTACCCGAAGCTTTTGGACCTGGTGGAGCTCTTTGTCATTTGATGGGAAAGACAGTCTCACCGGAAGCTCGGACGGCAATATCTCCCCGACAGCCTACCCTAGCCCGAAATCCTATTGTGCCCACCAGATTCGTGGTACGTAACGCGCGCTTAACTGGCGACTTTTAAACTGCATCATTTGTTGTATCCATTAGATTATATCTCCCAAGAGGGTTGCAGACGTCCTCAAGCGCACTACTCAGCGTTGATAAAATTAAAGTCGTGATACATGAGCGCTGTACCTAGATGAAAACATTGACAAACACTTAAAAGTGGGCAATTCCAACAACACAAGAGAGATAGACATCTGAGAACAATGGTGGAATCTGATTACCAATCGATCCTGCCATTCGTTTTCACGCAAGCAGCCCGCAGATCTCCACGTAGACAACTTGGGATTGGCAGCATAAGGATCCTTTGTTCAATATATCCTAGTCTAGAATACGGTTCCTTTCATATTTCGATCAACTTGGCTGGATTGTAAACGATATTGCGAGATTGAAATGTCCTTTGCCACCGGCGGCAAGGAGTCTCGCGACGCCGATGCGGCGTCCATACTCTAACGGCAGAACTGCAGAAATGCACGGCTACGCAAAAAAAGTCTCGGAGTCCGACATTGAACTATAAGTCGGTTCAAGACCCTTGTTCGTTCTAGCTCCGCTGTTCATGATATATAAGAGCCAGCTGGCTCAAGGTTTAGATTTGACAAGTCTGCAATAGCAGAAGCTGGTGCATTAGATCCCTTGCGACTCGTTGGACAGATCACCACATCGGAGGAGAGGCGACAAAGTAACTATTACGCCATGAGTTCGCAGGACGCTGGTAGTTCAGCTGAGGAGGAGGAAAATCAGCTCGCTAAAATCCCCAAGAATGCAAAGCCTACTGCAGAGGATGCTGGTACAAAAGGGCCATGGCGTATGCTGTCTCCTTTTGTCGGGCGGACGATTCCGCCAGTGCCAAAGGAAATGCCGCCATATCCTGCCCCCGAGGTCGGACCATGGTCCCGCTTCACATATTCGTGGATTTATCCTGTAATGAAGGTAAGCACAACTCTAACAGAATTGGCTCCGCCTCGAAGCGATCTGGCGTCACTGAGGGATCATGACCTAACAACAGACGGGATACCTGAGAGAACTACAAAGAGAAGACTTTTGGCCAGTTGAAGATACCAGCGCCAGCGCACATGCCTTGTACTTAAAGTTTGACAAATACTTGAATGAATATCGACAACAAGCACAAGATGAGGCCCGTCGCCAGGGCAAATCCGAGGCCGAGATCCGCAATGCTCAGCTTCCCAAATACGCAGTGCTGAGGGCTTGGAATAAGACATTTGCATACCAATGGTGGTCTGGTGGTGTTTTCAAGATTCTCTCTGATGTGGCCCAGTCCACGACTCCACTACTAAGTAAAAAGCTCATTGCATTCGTCGGCATTAAGACAATAGACCCAAGTTACGGTATTGGTCCTGGAATTGGCTACAGTATTGGTGCGTGTGCACTGCAAGCTGTGTCAGCATTCTTTCTCAACGCATTTTTCTATCGCGCTATGTTGACAGGTGCTCAAACTCGTGCAGTCTTTTCCCAGGCAATTTATGAAAAGTCGTTACGGTTGTCTGGCAAAGCTCGCCTGAAATATACAAATGGCCTTTTGACAAACCTTATTTCCACCGATTGTCATCGTATCGACTTTGCGCTTCAATGGATACACTTTGCTTGGACATTCCCTGTGGCCCTTGGCATTTGCATTGCTCTTGTTATCGTCAACATTGGTGCCATCGGTCTGGTGGGTTTTGCATTACTATTTGCTTGTTTTTTTCTGGTGACATGGGCTTCACGCCAAATGGCTGGTATTCGAAAGAAGGCAAATGTTATCACTGACCAGCGAGTGGGCATTATGCGTGAGGTTCTGCAGTCCATGAAAATCATCAAATTTTACGCCTGGGAAGACGCGTATGAGGACCGCATTCGCGACGTACGAGGTAAAGAGATGCACAAGATCAAGATTATGCTTACTGTGCGCAACCTCATGAACGCATTGTTCGTGTCCGTCCCAACTCTAGCTGGTCTAATTGCGTTTGTTGCCCTCCAGTCAATTGGCGGCCATTTGGAACCCGCTGCTGTCTTCTCATCCCTCACTTTGTTCAACATTACCCGTTTGCCACTCATGTTCTTGCCACTCGCGACAATTGTTGGATTCGAGGCATTCCTCGCAGTAAAGCGTATCGAGGGTCTCTTGAATGCTCCCGAAGAAGAAAACTATTTGGAATTCGATGACAGCCAGAAAGCGGCCATTGAGATCAAGGATGGATCTTTTATCTGGGAGAAGGAAGATGACGAGGGTGCCCACAAGGACCAGCAAAATGGTGGCGATGGTTCTAGTACTTCCAAAACGGAGAATGTCAGCACCTCGGATACTGCCAGCGTGTACGCCTCGAGCGTTAAGGACGCTCCCGCACCGCTGGTGGAACCAATTGAGGCCCCCGATCCCCGGTCGGATGAAAAGCTCTCTCCAGCCACAAATGCTGATACAGCTCCAGAACTGTTTACAGGCTTTGACCACTTGGATCTCAGCATCCAAAAGGGCGAGTTTGTTATCGTTACCGGCAGTATCGGTTCGGGAAAGAGTTCACTTCTTACTGCAATCGCAGGTGGTATGCACCGTTTGGGAGGATCGGTGAGTCTCAATGATGAGATGGTGTTTTGTGGCCAGCAGTGGGTACAAAATGCTACCGTTGAAGAGAACATCACCTTTGGTCGACCCATGGATCGCGAATGGTATGACACGGTGATTCACGCATGTTCGCTTACTCGCGACCTCGAGATCTTGCCTGCAGGCGACCAAACTGAAGTTGGCGAACGAGGTATTACTATCTCTGGTGGGCAAAAAGCCAGAATAAATTTGGCTCGAGCCGTTTACAGTCGTGCAAATATCAT
>JAJLWU010000101.1:0-27745 GCA_030570855.1 Tardiomyces digboiensis | reverse complement strand
GATTTTTATCACTCACTGGCAACGTTACTTCCAAATGATTACGCGCATTTCCGACTCATGGTTTGTATTTATGCAATGCCCGGTGAACAACCCACCGCCGGACCTTGGTAAGCGATTTTTAGGTGCTCATTTAATCCCAGATTCTAACTCTAGTTTCACAAAATATCAAGATCGATAAGAGCAGGACGGTGTACACACCGCACTACTATGATGGAATGACACTCATGCTGCGTAAATGGAGATCGATCAATGTCGACGCAATTGGGGTTCTGCGAGACCACTACGTCTCTCCTGTTTTATCGCTAAGAGTCGGGGAACGGTCAATTAGAAATTCTTTCCGAGAGCAGTTTAGATTCATGCGTGCCGAAAGTGACGCATTGTTGGGTCCAGGTATCGCCTGTCTCATGTCGGAGGTTGGTATTCCGTATGATTTGAACAAGGCGGCATTCTCGACTGGTGACTACTCAGATCAAACAAGGGCCCTGGACGCAAATATATACGGTCTTGAAGGTGCGTTGATGAACTATACGCTCTGGGTGTATACCGCATGCAATTCGCATCAAAAGGGTGACAATTGGAATGGCGAAGACCTGTCTATTTATTCCCCAGACGACGTCCGCAAAGCTGCTGTCAAAGGACACGCAGCAGACGGAATTCGTGCCAAAGAGGCTGTATTACGTCCTTGTCCTCTTGCGGTATCTGGCGAGATACTAGCTTATGGATTCGACATGCCGAAGGCAACTTTCACCCTACGAATTTCTGCAAATCCAAAGATAGCCGGAGTTCATCCTACTCGCATATTTGTACCACATGAATGGTATCCTCCCGAACGTACTGCGATTTCTTCGACATCCGGAACATGGACTATGAAGGATGATGTTCTTGAGTGGAAGCACTACGGGGGAAGCCAAACAATTGTCATCAAGGGCGAACCTAGGCCGTACAAGGAAAGTCCATGCCGTGTTGTATAGGTCGACAACAATGCTACGAATCACAGATAAAACACAACCCATAATACATATTATATTATACTTGGCGCGCAGGGCCCCCGCTATACTCAGTTCTCGTTGGTCTCCTTGAAGTAGTCAGCCATTTCGGCGTCAAGCTCCTCAAGCGTCTTCTTGGGACGCCCCTTTCGACCACGAGTCTTCTTTGTCGCGGCAGCAGCTTTCTTCTCAGGCTGGGCAGCGCTTGCTGCCTTGGGTTTGGCCTTAGCTTTCGGAGCAGCAGTAGCCTTGGCTGCCGAACGCGGCGCAGTTGGTGCTGGCCTGGCAGCGCTGCTGTCAGCATTGTTGATAACTTGATCCAAGTTGAATAATAAATACTTACGGCTTTAGTCGAGTAGAAAGCGGGCGCTTGCTGGGATCGAGAACCAGTTCAACCTGGGATAATTAGTATACTCCTTCATACATCAACAACTCACAAAACTTACCGACATGGTCTTGGCACCATTATCAATCGAAGTGCCGTGAAAGCGTTCAACGGCGCGGGCCGCAGCTCCAGCCTTTTTGAAAGTGACATTGAACATTCCCGTGGGACGTCCCTTGCTGTCGTAGCTGCCCTGAATCTTCGCAATAGGGCCAATTTCATGCTGGAAATACTCCTAAAGGTTGGTATCAAAGGAAGACTAACAATAATATCGCATGAAACAAGTCACAGGTCGACGGGTAGCACTAGCGGCGAGTAAGACAGACTAACTAGATCAAACGAACGGCAGCGGTACAGAGTAAATCAAGTGGCTCTGGTGGGCCCAAGCATGGTATCGATAAGATGACCGCCCTCGACTGTGGCGTGGCTTTTGTTCTATTTCTTCAGCCGAGCACTGGAGGAATGTGCTCTTAGCTAAGATAGGAGGACATTCACGTTTCGCAGAACGCGAGCTAGTTGCCAATATTACCTTGCCACAATCATGGGCGTCCTTCTGGTTGACACATGACGAAAAGCCTCATGGCCCCCGCCATCATGACCATTTAGGTTGTACCCTTTGGCCATTGCTAACATGGATATCATGATTTAGCACCACTACCATGTGCCAGTACCCTGTATTGGCCCTCGTCAGAGAAACATTCCCCTAACACACTATTGGGCCAATAGCCCCAGTGGAGTATCTAGCGAGCCAAGGAAACCTCGTCAGACATCACCATAGGGTCTTAAGATTGCAAAAGCAGTGCAATCAGTCCGACAGCATCGAAATGCACGCTGCACGGACTTGTTCGTTGTCACAGAAGCTATTCTGTATCGCTTCGCTTTGTGCTACCACACCACCCCGTGCTTCTTCATTGCTTTCAAAAACAATGACAACATACCCTCACAGCGGACTCTGTAACGTCCGTTGGCTAAGGTGGTTAGTGCACGTTCTAATGGGGGTTATTGGTGAAATAAAAATCAAAGACAAACAAATATATGTGTGCTGCAGTGTTGCTCCGTAATTTAAATGTATTCCAGCGCGCATAGCGTGTTTTGACTTCTGCAACAGCAGCATGGCTAATAGTCAGAGCCACGCTAGTGATAGACGACGATAGATCATCTCGTCTGTAAGCGCCACGAGCCTGTACTCGCTCATGGAGTCAAGGAATGCTGTAAAACGTGGACATTTTTCACTGTCAGAGCAACAAATTAACACACACACACATGCATCCCAAATTAAGATTTACCGAATCATATACGTTTTCGGTCATAAGCTCGTTATACTCGTAAAAAAATCGTCGTGAAATATCATCAGGTCTATGCAAATGCAATCTGCTCCACTCTGGTAGAAAAGCCAGGCGAGTAAACTCCTCCAACACCGTACTATTCCTCCTTGTATCATGTCCAGTGGCGCTAAGCGCAGGCACCTACCAAGTTCGAAATAATAACGCGGTCTGCAAGTTTGGTAGACTCGGCATACGTGTCAACCGCGGCCACTACAGACGAAACAGCGGCAGCACGTGTGGCGGCAGCGCGAACACGCTCCTTCTTAGCTAGGACCACTTTAGCAGCGGCGCGGGGTCGCGCCGACGAAGCCTTTCGAACTCCTCCAGCAGATCGTCGAGTAGTCTTCTTCTTGGAAGAAATGATGTCATCCAAGGACTTGTCCAAATTTGTCGACATTTTTTCAGTGATATTCAATGTTGTTACAATAAACTCGTTGTCAAGCGAGTCGATATCTGGCGAGGACTCTTTCATTGGGGGCCCAGCCACATTTTTGTTCAAACGTGTCTCCCGGGCAACATGATTGGCTGAGCAAGATCGGTGACTTGAGATGCAACGAATCAGTATAATATGGGTACTATATGAGCGGGAGTCGCCTGCTAAATTGTATGATATATACCATCTACCTATCAAAATATTCGACAATTACAGATAGCAAACTCTTCGTTGGCAGGTAGCTACATTTCCTACACGGTTTGACGTTACACTGCTATTGTCAATCCCTTGATTGGGCCCTTCGTCTAGTAGAAGCGCACGAATGCTGCATAGTCGTTGAACTCAAATTTCATTGCGATGAGGCAATGCGAGACCCATCCCCACGGGGCTAGCCATTTGTTAGTTGCCTAGCCAGCACTGGTGGGCCGTGTAGCAAAATGGCAGGGCCACACACATGCATGCGCAGGGGTGCATATGGAACCCGCTCAGTTGGGTAATATAACTCGCCAGGGTAGGAGCTTCGTCACGACAAACCGACCAGTATTCCAGGGGCTGGAGAACAATAGCTTGGCCGCTGGGTTGAGCACATACGGCTCGACGGTCAAAAGTGAGAGCGTATAAAACCGCTGGCGGAGTTTATCTGGCTGCTAATTGTCTGGTGACGACACTGACACGACGACAGGGCGTGAAAGACGAAGCACGGCACTGCTGCTGCTTGGGACCCGCGATCGTGTGGTCCAACACTAAATCTCTGTGTCTAAATAAGACGGGGCTCTTGAATACGGACGGTTTGAAAGTAAGTGGATGAGCTGGCGGCTACAAACCCAAATGTTTCAACATTGACAGCACTATTGACAACCACAAGTTTTCAGAATTTCAAGACAAACAGGAGGGACTCGCCACCGGAAATGCTAAATGTTCTAACGTCAGAAATGCTGCGCCACGTGGAGTATGTGCTGACGGCGGAGTTTGACCTGGACACTGGTCCAACCGTCAAATTCCAATATCCCCAGCCTATAGAGGGCGACGAGCGGTTGATGGCGGAGCTAATGCTTCCAGACCAAATCCATTCGCGTACAGATGACTGGACAGTGTTCTTTCTATACAGGCGCCCTGGAGAGACAAGGCTAGAGTACAATGTCGTGGATGATGACGTCAAGGAAGCTTCGACAAAGTACTACGTGCTGAATTTGGTAAACACAAAATTTGATGACAACCTCAAGCGAGGTGCGCTCGTGCGGGCCATGTGCATTGTGACCCCACATCCATTTTTCCAGGTCTTTAAACCCCTACTAATGCTGGCTCTTGATGGCTACTTCAAGAGCCCAAAGATCGACCACCTCAAGCAGCTGTATGATTGCATCAACTCGCTAGATCTGTCGCAGGGCCCAAAGCTAAGCGAAGCAGAAAAGTTATTACTCGCTTCAACAGATTATACGTCGCTTTTTATTGAAAAGTTTGAAGAGGCTCAGAATGAGGCGCTCGCAAAACAGCAACAACTACAACCACAGCAGAAGCAGCAGCAAGAAAGTGGTGACGACGACAGTTCGGTGGCTTCTCGTCGCACGTCGGCATCTACCGTCAATGCGCAGCAACCAACCTTTTATCTGGACCTCAAGAGTAATACGCGTTTAACACAGTCTGCAACCCTTGTGGCTCGTGATACTCACTACTTTGATGCAACGGCCATTTTCAATGGGATGAAAATTCCCCTCAAGGTCCCAACAGACTGCTTTGCGGAGTCGGCTGGCGACTTCTCCCTAATCCGCCTAATTCACTTTTTAACATCATTGAACCAGCCATTCCAGACACTTCACCCGCAATTGACGATTTACGGGCCCAACACCCCACCACTGCTAGTACTGATGTTTGGCCTTTTGACACAGAAACGGATACTATTTGTTGGCCACAACACTCCGTCGAGAGAGGTGTCTGAGCACGTCTTGGCTTGCTGTGCTATGGTTTCGGGCTCGATTCTCAGGTCGTTCTCTACGCACGCGTTTCCATATACAGACTTATCCAAGGTGGACGACTTGCTAGCAACATCGGGCTATATTGCCGGCGTAAAGAATCCAGCATTTGAGCATCATCCAAAATGGTGGGATATTATCGTTGACCTCGAAAACCACACCATGAAGATATCGCCAGAAATAGCGCTGCCTGCTGCCATATCACCGACCATTGTGTCAAACATGTCACGCATGTCAATGTCGTCAATGTCCTCTGATGGAACTCTCGCTCCAACCTCGACGTTTACTACTGCGGGTGTCGTTAGCTCTGCTGCCAGTACGTTTGGTGGTCGTGATCGTGACCGGGATCGTGATCGTGACAGCGCGAATTTTACTCCTACATCGCCAGAGGATCAACGGTTCATTGAAGATCTCAAGTCGATGCTGTCAAAGCATTTTGGTGAAAAGGCTGTGCGCCGCCGCTGCCAAGGTTACGTTCGCCGGTTTGTCAGGATCGCTACCAATTATGAAGAGTCTCGATACGGTTCTACAAATCTATGGCCATCGGTAAATGACCCCACCTGGAACGTGTGCCCCGGTTATGGATACTCGTGGGCTGATGAAGCTCAGAGATTCGCAGATCTCCAGCTCTACGCACCGGTAATTGAGGGATGGCGGTCTTCTCTATCGTACCGCTATTACACAAACGATTTACGATACATCTGGGTCAAGCCGCCAAAATACGTTGTCGATTATGAGTACCACATGGATCGAATCCGCCTGCAGCAACTCACATACGAAGAGTCTTCTGCTGTATTCGACGTCCTTTGTAAACATACACAGGACTATCATGATATCAACCGCCTGCTGCTTGCAACAAACTCTACATCGCTATTCTACATTGCGTTTGGGCTCTTTCATCGCGACGAGGCGGTTCGCATTCGCATAACACGCCTTCTCAACCGTATCGAGAACCACCCTGCCGGCAAGTTATACTTCCAGTCTATATCCCACTTTCAGAAGGTGGCATACAAGCGCATGCTGTCGGAAGCAAACAAGCGTGCTGCCCAGATGCCCCAGAACGGCGCCCCATTTTAAACTGTACACTATACTATGTAGTCATGTAGCTCTTTGTTTTTTGTTTTGCAATAGTAATTTGTGATATTATCAACCGGGTGTTTGGCTGTGAGATGACAACTAGCTGGTATGCACTACTGTGCATAATTGCACAAACGTTGCATTTCTCAGGGACGAGAATGTCGAAACTACCAAACAACTTTGATCTGCTTTCAGTAACACAATGGGGGCCGTGGATAAGTTATCATCACTCCAATGGCTGACGACGCGACGGGCTCTTGTGCTGGCAGCTCTTCTTAGAGTGGGGTTTTTCGTTTGGGGTGTTTACCAAGATGCAAACATGGAGCCCAGATATACAGATATCGACTACTTTGTGTTTACGGACGCAGCGCGGTTTGTGTACAATGGCAACAGTCCATATCAACGAGAAACATATAGATACACTCCTTTATTGGCGTGGATGCTTGTACCGACCGTCAGTTGGTTTTTTGCGTTTGGTAAAGTCCTATTCAGTATCGGTGACATGCTCGCGGGATATCTCTTGATCAAGACTTTGCAATTACGAAATGCATCCAATTCAGACTGTAAGCAGTAAGTCTCAGTATTGCTGGAGTGATTATTACGATGTCCACCTTATGATAACTATGTCTAATTGTAGAAAAACTGGAGACAATGTGACCTCCAACCGCGACGCTGTCGTGTACGCATCGTTGATTTGGCTATTCAATCCCATGGTGTGTGTTATCAGCACTCGCGGATCGTCCGAAGGTTTATTGGGCGCGATGGTGATTTCATTTCTATGGGCTGTTTATTCAAAGAAGTACGTGCTGGCAGGAGTGCTAGCGGGCCTCGCGGTTCATTTCAAAATTTATCCCATAATATACATCCCCACTGTGCTGTGGGCCATTGGAAAGCCGTCTATCTTTAGTTGGAACAAGGAAAGAATCCTCTTTACGTTTTCGAGCGCTGCCACCTTTTGCACGCTCACAGGAGCCATGTACGCCATTTATGGGCACCCATTTCTTGACCACTCGTACCTGCATCATCTGTCGCGAGTAGATCACCGACATAACTTCTCACCTTACTCGACGCTTCTGTACATGGGCTATGCTCCTGGGTCTGAGTCCATTCACGCCGAGGCGCTGGCATTCTTGCCGCAGTTGCTGCTCTCGGGAGTCATTGTGCCGCTCGCGTTTGCACGACGCGATATTGCAAAGACAATGTTTGTGCAAACATTTACGTTTGTCACTTTCAATAAAGTGTGCACTTCGCAATATTTTATGTGGTATATGGTACTACTACCGTTTTATATGCCTATTGGATGGGGTTTAACCAAGACTGTGGTGGCACTCTCGTTATGGGTTGCTTCTCAAGCTGCGTGGATCAACTATGGCTATCGGCTAGAGTTTCTCGGCGAGTCGACTTTTTATCCCGCTTTGTTTACATGTACACTGGCCTTTTTTGCAGTCAACTGTTGGATGATTGGCCTCTTTGTTGACCAAATTTGAAAATGGGCTACCATCAGTCCACTACAGTTTTATTTTCAAAAAGCTCCTGCTGGGAAGCTAATAACGATTAAACTATACAACGAATGCAACAACAATAGTTACACAAATTATTTGCCACCACGCAGCGATCGCAGAATGCCTAGGAGAACGAGGGCAGCAGCAAACAGCTGCTCCTTGAAAAAGAACAAGAATGCCGAAGTAATGGCCGATTGGACAACTTTTGTGTTGAGACCTTTGTAAAGACCTGAAACGCCATCCTTGGCAATGATGTCCTGAATTCCCTTGATTAGCGATGACGACTCGCTGCCATCCTTCTTGCGAAGCTGGAGTCGCGACTTGAGGGTGATGTATGGATAAGTCACGCTGGTGGCGATGATCTTACCAAAAGCGCCAATGAAAAAGGCATCGAGGGGTGTCATTTTGCGGCGCTTCTCAAGTGAGTTTCGGAGCTGCTCAAAGATGGTATACTGGAGCACTGGGTTAATGACGAGCACCAGAGCCGGTCCAATGCCCGAGAAAAACGCGCCAACACCATCATTCTTGATAATGTCCTTGATAGTGGACAGAGTCGTTGCCTTGGCGCCTTCATCGCGCACAGTCAAGCGGGTGTTGACTACCCAAATGGGGTTGGTGAGGACCGAGGTTGCAGAACCTGCAATGGCACCCGCAATCATTGACTGGGCGGTGGTCAACTGGGGGTTCCGCTTCTGGTAGACAGCTTTTGTACTCTCGTAGAAGTAGTAGTACACAAAATTGGTGATGGAAATACCAAACAGAGCCGATTCAAGACCAGCGTAGAGTCCCGACGAACCCTCGCGCTTGATTATGGCTCGCGCAGCCTCGAGTGCACTGACGTTTTTGTGCACTTTTCCGTCCTTGGCTTCGGCAGCAGCCTTGTTGGCACGTAACGACTCGGTCTGGGCTCGCGTCGACAGCGTAATGAGCGGATAAGTCACGACCATGGCGAGCGCACCACCGCCCGCTCCACTGAGAGCATGGGCAACGTTATCGTTCTGCGACATCTGATATTAGCCGTGTTTCGACGACAGGACCTGCAATTTGTACTTACTTTTGATTAGTGGTTTTTCTTAGTTTCAAATTACCTTGGTCAGAATATCCGAATACTGTCGAGCTAAGACGTCAGTCTGGGGTTCTTTTGGCATCTGGCACTATTTAAACGCAGCCCCACACACCACTATCTCAGGGCAAGGGCTTGATTGACGGGAGGTCCAGGATTGAACCTCGGCTCCGCGTCGGCCAAGTTCACACGATGGTTAGCGCGCGCGTCAGCCGAGGTTTTCTCGACAGGCACCGCGTCTCCCGCACGATGTTAATTGAACGCGAAATGTTATGCAATAGTATTGGTGACATTACTGTGCTTAGAAGAATTCGAACTCCGGTTGTTGGCTAAGCGAGCGCGGTTAAAGTGGCGCTCAGCGTCATATGCAGCGACCCCATGGTGGATTTGTTCGGCAGGAACCGGGTTGGAGATGCGTAGCTCCGTATTACCTGTACAATTGAAACAACTGCGCTATCGAGGATACCGCTACTAGAGTATAAAAAGTTTAGGAATACGCTGTAACTATGATATGAAACGGGCGAACGGAATTATCCATGTAACATATATGCACATAAATGTAATATGTGGACTCTCATACTGGACGGATCTCACAGCTCAGAAAAAGATACCACAACAATGGCATCCGAGGCGAACGTACAGCGGTTTTTAGAGTATCCGTTTGATGAGGACGCAGAGTATCAAGCTGGACTGCAAACGATACTACAAACCGCCGTTTCCCAGGGAATAGATCAAGCAGAACTGGAGCTGCAAGCCAAGGTGTTTTTCTTTTGTCGAGCTACCGGTGACAGTTCTCTGACAATCGAACTAGTCAAACAGTATCGAGAGTCACATCCTGAAAGTGCATCTCACGATTGTTATAGTTCTACAACTGGAGGCAGCAGTGCAATGTCCGATGACCCGCCATATTCGGTGTCCTACAAGGAAATTGTGGAACTCATACTTTCTGGCAAGCCAATTCCCGGAATTCGCCAGATACCTGACACAGTCCTCGGTGAAGATGCTGCTTCTAAAGGCGGGAGAGCCCCTCGAAAGAAACCGTGGGAGCAGTAGCCCCAAAGTTCCGAGTGGCTACGACCAGTGACATGCAAAATCTATCATCGTTCAACTTCTATGGAATCACCTACAGGCGATATATATCAACGTCATTAACGCATAAGCAAAGCCAATCAGTGGAAAACAGCCATGACGGCCTCAAACGCAGCCAGAGCAGCAGCATTGGCCGGAAATGATCTCACAATGCAAGGACCAAATCCTCGGAAAAAAGCCTTGATCCCACCACGGTGGTAGACACTTTTCGCAGCCGCCCACCAGCTTTTATACTTGGGGTTCATAAGATCGTCAGTCATAAGCTGTTGTTTGACAACGTCGCTAGGATACGCAGTAACCCAAAAGACAGTTGCAGACAGCCCACCAGCCCAAAAGTTTGCTGCAGTATCAGACATGATAGTCTTGGTCTTGAAGTACTGAGAAAATACCTCGTATGAACCCCACCAAAAAAAGAAATTGGTTCTGAAGATCATTGTTGGAATCAGCCCCTTGTAAAGGCCCCTCATAACACCTTTTTGCTTGATAAGTTTCAAGGCGCAGTCTATTGGCCCCTTGTATAGTCGGGTTTTGGAATTGTATTGCACCTGGAGTCGGTTTTTAATATGCTCCACCGGAGCAGCAATAAAGCTAACGGTCCACCCAGCAAACACCCCTGCAACTGCATAACCAATGAGGGGCATCCGGTCTTGTTGTGGCCAGACGTGTTCCTTAAGGAGCCTTCGGTAATTTGTAAGAGATCCAAGCATTCTGGCAGTTAGTGTTTATGCAGTTACCGTCCCCCAAAATAGACACTGTCGAGCTGTCAAGACAAAGAAACTTTTCTAATAGAAATAGGGGAATCTTGAGTGACTGCTTACACGGAATCCATAAACATCCAACCCACAAGAGGTGGTGTTGCGCCCTTGTAGAACCCTCTAATGCCCTCATTGCGAAACGTCGACAGAACACAATCGACGGGTCCCTTGAACCGTGAAGCGTCTGAAACCTGAAGCCTAACTTTAATTGTATCAAATCTGAGAGTTAGTGTCCGCAGCAGTGCTATAGATTTGGCCAATTCGCGAATGACTAAAGGTCGGACTGGCCAGTCACAGAACTTAAACTTACGGATGACCAACAGCTAGCTTTGTGATACCAGAAAATACCCCTGCAACAAATCCCGCCCATCTAGGTGGCAGGTCTCTTTTGGCCTCGGGAGCCATGTTGTAACCGGCTACTATAGATGAGTAAATGGCCGGTCCCGGAGGTTGAAATTTCGGGGACAATAGCCGCATGCCGTAATCGTTATCGGATCATCCGTGTTTGACCGATCTCGGCAGCCCTCGACACGGGGACGAGCAAATCCCCGTGCTGTGTTTAACTGACCAGTAGTGACAGCCACTGGGTCACTTCCCGTGACCAGCGCATAAAGTTCCAGAGAGTGCATGGTCTTTATCAAACGGATCCATTACCTGGAAGCTGCTGGACCTCAAGAATGTCTGAGGTGGTAATAGTGCCATATCCGGCGTTATCTATAAGGAGGAGTCTTGATCAAACAACTTGGCAGCAGTTAGAGGAGACATGGATCCAAGCAATTGACATACTAGGACGCGATCCGAATGGTAAAGCGAAACTGAAGGAATTCTGCGAGTCGTACATCAGGGAGAGGGAGGAGGAGTGCTACAATGGCATATCAGGGACTGATGAAAGTCGAGTGCTGAGAAGTCTTGTATTTGAGCTGGTAGTTAACAAAGGAGCACTCGGAAACCAATCGAGTCCCGAGATCCTATGGGCATTCGTGGTTGTGTATGGAGCCACAAACGTTCATAAGACTCTTGAATTTTTGGTCAATGAGAGCAGCTCCTCGCCATTATTAGCAAAACTAGCAAGAATTGCTTTGCATTACTTGCGGACGAGATTATCGACTGCAGTAATTCGTGCCACCGCAGTTCTTCTTGTCGACAATAGATTGGCCAACGCAATTAGGACGCCGCAGTGGGAAGACTCAGTTCGTGCGCTAAATAATTCCGAGGTGACACGACTGCTAAACACTAACTTTGCCACTAATACTGGAGTCATTAGCGGTAATATTACGACTGACGAAACTAACGCCTTGCTAGACATGTTTCCCCAACTGACCCCCGAGCGTGCATCCCAGATCCTTTTACAGCATAATAGCTCCGTCGAACAGGCAACATCCTATTTACTAGAAAATCCCCAGGCGCTTGACATGGCTGCTGCCTCGCTGCCAGTTGAGTCGACTCAAAAACAAAGATACAAGTCCGTCTCTCGGACCAAAAACGCTAACATCGATGGTCCCACGCATGACTCTGTTACCGCAACTCTACGCCTTGTCTACGAAGCAGATGAGGATGAGCGCGACGACACATATGATGACGCTTTGCAGGCGAGTGACGAGCCAGCTAGCTCTGCTGCACTAATGAAGACTGAGCGGTATCTCTGGGAATTGTATAGTAAGAACTCCGAGCTGTTTAAGCGTGATTCCCGCAAGAACAAGACTCGTGGTGAGATGAAGCGTGTCACTGAGTGGACGGACGAGCAGATTGAAGGCTGGGCTCGTATTCTCGACCGCAATCCTCGTCGCCGTCAATTTCTAGAAGACAGGTACATGTTCCAGGGCAATTTGCCCCACCTTCGCAATAAAATTTGGCAGCAAGATGTTGCAGAGACTAGCGAGCCGGAATCTGTTGTCTCGTCTGGTCCTTCATCCGCCGCCGTGTCTCGTTCCACGTCACCTAATCCTAGGAAAATAATGTCACAGCGATCTGCCACGCCCAACACAGCTATCGAAGAATCATCCAACAATAAGCAGCAAAGCAGTGGTCCGCAGCCCAAGTCGAAGCCCAACTCTTACCGCAAACGCAACAGTGAACGGCAATTTCGTAAGAACAAGGCTACCAAAAAGCAGGGGCTGGAATCTGGTGTGTAATCAATCGACTTTACCTGTGACCTCAGCCTGAGTCTCTTTCAGTGGTATCTTTTGGTGAGCAATGGCATGTGCCAACTACAAGAATCAACATTTTGCGGACCCCGATTAAGATATGCATCATTCAATTCGGTATTCACGTTTATTACTTTGCGCTACATGTATGCGACTGATGGTCGTGGGCTGTCCTGATTAGCGTCAGCATACCTCGTCAACTAGTGTTGTTCATGCAACAACGGCGCGTGACGGCTCTTGAAATGAGAGCGGCGCACAATTCTTGTCTCGTTTATATATTACAATGCATTGACTCTAGGCTTTCGTCACTTTTTGCTTCTTAGAGCGAGACTTTGTAGTCGCCGAATCAAGTTTGTCCCATAGCTCATCATCTTCAATCTCGCGCTTCCTAATATCGTCTTCCAAAACAATCACTGCTGAAATCTCGCATCCGGTGAATATTTTGGCAACCGGTTCTCTAGATTTTAGGTCGAATACTCTCAAATATCGGTCCCAGCCACCTGCAGCAAGCAGCCGTCCCTCGTATGAATGTACTCCCTGCGTGTTTCCTGTGAAACCAGCAAAGTTGCCTCGCTTCTGCTTGCGATCTAAACTGAAGAGAGCCGTCGTCATGTGCGTGTCCGAGTAAATCACGTCCGTTTCCTCCGCGGCATCGGCAAGCAACTTGATTCCATTCGGCGTAACTTGGATATCTTGCGTGGGTCGTCGACCTTTCGTTGTATCGTATATTCTAATCTGACCGAACTTGGTGCTAGTTGCAAAGCGATAGCCCTTATCATCCCCTGTACACAAGAACTTGATGTCCGTAATATGGATGGGCACTTGAAGGTCAAGCTTGTCATTCTTCACGTTCTTCCCCTTGAAAATATTTGACAATTTGCCCGTATCCCTATGGTTAGTACTCATGTGGCTCACGCGGGGCTGCGCGTACTTACAGATCTATCTCCACAATCTCAACATCTCTATCCTTGCCGCCATATGCAAATATCCCAGATTTTGACTGGCACGACCGAAACACTGTTAGCTGGTCTCTATTCAGGGACAAGGTCTTGACGCTTTGGAAATCCGAGAGGTCTCGAATCACGACCATGCCATCCTCGTTGGCAGTGACCAGTTTACCGGAAACAACCTCGAGCCCTACTATCAGGCTTGTATTGTTAACCTTTGGTGGCCATGTATGCAAAAGTTCAAAGTCGCTGAGTCGATACAATTCCACGGTTTCGTTTCGTCGCGCTACTGCGAGTACACGAGTGTCCGAGTCACTTGGCAACTTGAATACTTGGAGCTTATCTACTCGATTCCGACGACCCTGTTCGGCATGGTTTGTAATAGTCTCGGGCTGTGGAGCGTCTTGTACCGACGTATCAGTTCCCTGAGGGAAGACGATCTCTGGCGTGAGCAGACATCCTAACTCGAATTAGAGCAAAAATTGCGACTTACCCTTTAGCCCTCCAGTGTCGTCCGCAGCAACAACTGCTCTCATCTATGATCTCTTTTTCCCGAGTGTTTGATGTCCAGAGTATCTGCAGCGCACCTAAAAGTTTCCGATCAAAACATCAAAAAGCAAAAAATCAATATCCTGATTGGGCTTATCTTATCTTGGTACGGCTAAGCTCTTCACACACTCTCAGAGCTGATAGATCGGCAGCTAGACAAAATTTACTTCAGTTGGAACAGGATGTATATCATAAATTATGAAATTCGCTATATCATTACGTTGGATACTGAAACATCAGGTGGCCAGGTCAGGAAGATCTTCAAGCCGTTGTTCGGCAGTAACGACAGACATGCACTGAAACTCTCCAGAGTAAGCCTGCTTCCAAAATCGCACCTTTCCATCGTCCCCAGCAGATGATAGAATGGTGCCGGTAAGATTCCACGATACGCTCCAGACCTCACCTCTATGATCCCCAAATTCAGAAACAAGCTCAACGTGCAGTGGTGTCGAGCCAGGAATAACCCTTCCAACCTGGTCGTCATCCTCAACGTCAGCGATCATTTGTGGCAAACTACCGCCAGCAACTACCTTGAAAATACGCACATATCCGTCCTTGCAGGCGGTTGCAATAAGTTGATATGCTCGGCCCATTGACGGGGCCCAAGCCACATCTCGAATGAGGCCCTTGTGTTCACCAAGCTGCGACACTTTAACATATTTCCCCAAATGGTCCTTCTGAAGAATAAAAGCCTCGTCTAGAGCACATGCAACCGCAAATTCCTTGAAGTACATCGATGGACACCATGATAGCGCAAATGACGATTGCAATTGGCGCGCGACCGGCGTGTTGAGCATGCTAACCTCAGCAACGGTGTTCCAATAAGTCATTGACGTGGGATCCATTGCTTCGTGGATGCGGAATATTCCATCCGCTCCAATCGACGCCAGTTTGAGGCCCAAATGGCTTGGAGCAAATTCAATGTCGTATAAGGGTCCGCGAAATTCGGCTATTGTGCATCGACACTTCCACCGCCTTGAACTGTTTCGTGCCTCCCGCGCATCTTCTTCCCATATCTTGAGTGTCCCATCATGTGAACATGATGCCAGTACTTGTCCAAATTCAGGTCCTCCCCATGCTACTTTAACCACCGTCGCCTCATGAGCTCTCCACGACGCATTAGGCGTCCATGCCCCAGTAGCTGCATCCCGGTCAAATATTTTAATGTGCTTATCTGAAGAGCAGGTAGCTATGCGTCTTCCGTAAAAGTCTATATGTTAATGGTCTTGAGTTCGTCTAGCTCAATTGCTGCCTTTCTGGACAACTCCATCAACACAATTCAACACCTTACCAAAAGCAAGATCGTGAACGAGGTCTTCATGCCCCGTGTTGAACGGCTTCATAGCGATCGTTCCAGTTTTCCTTTTGTTTTCGCGCTCGTCGGTTCTCAACGAGTTCGGGTCAATAACATCTTTCACCCAATGTCTGTATTGTGCATATATGTGCGTAATGGGAGCATGAAATCTTTATTGTGCGGCGCTATTTGTTACGCGTAACTTCGTGCGGCTGATAGTGGTTTGCCAGCACACATCTTAAAAAATCACCGTCTGTACTGGCTCCTAAGCACAATACATGTTGTGAGGATTTGCAGGATGACTAAAGCTCTATCGGCAGTCACGGCAGCGGCCGGAGTCGCGCTTGTGTTTAACCCTGGGGGGACGTTGTTTGTAAGCTCGCTAGGGTTTGCGTCGATAGGCTTCGCCGCCACAAACGAACTCATACCGAAACTAGGACCGCTGTTTCAGAAAATTGGTCTCAAGGGCCGTGATAGGGCAAAGGATAACCCGGCAGAAATTCCAGAGTCAATGGGTGCTGTCGCGGCCTCTGTGTATTTGTTCTGCATGTTCTTTTTCATCCCCTTTATGTTTTACAAATTTCTCGTCACAAGCACTTCCGGTGGAGGCAATCGTGAAGAAGGTGTTGAAGTGGGCGGTTCTGAGTTTGAGGGACACCTTTTCCCTCACAATAAACTCGCTGGATACTTGAGTGCGCTGTTGTGTCTACAAAGTATGCTTGTGCTTGGCATGGCCGATGACTTGTTCGATATTCGGTGGAGAAATAAGTTTTTTCTACCGGCTATTAGTGCCATCCCCTTGCTCGTGGTATATTACGTTGATTTCGGTGTTACTCATGTGGTGCTGCCGCCGTTTCTGCGTCTGGGTCAATATGTGGACCTGGGGCTTTGGTATTATGTATATATGGCAGCGGTTGCCATCTTCTGCCCAAACTGCATCAACATTTATGCAGGTGTCAACGGCCTCGAGGTTGGGCAGGCACTGGTTATGGCTCTTTGCGTGTTGCTCAATGACCTATTGTACTTGGTATTTCTACCGGGTCATCCAGCAGAGGACTCTCATTTGTTTTCAGCATGTTTTCTGCTTCCACTCATTGGAGTGTCGGCGGCTCTTCTGCGACATAACTGGTATCCAGCTCGTGTGTTTGTCGGAGACACGTATTGTTACTTTGCCGGCATGGTTTTTGCGGTCGTTGGCATTCTGGGACACTTTTCTAAAACGATGATGTTGTTCTTCGCCCCGCAGATTTTCAATTTTGTATATTCTGCGCCGCAGCTATTCAAGCTCGTCGAGTGTCCGCGCCACCGTATGCCGAATTTTAATGTCAAGACGGGTCTGTTGGAGCCGTCACGGGCTTCGCTGGCAAAGTCGCATCCGGCGGTGGTTAATGTGTTGCGGATCTTGGGAAAGTTGGGTCTAATTGGATTTTATGACGGCGAAAGAGGTCCCGAGATATCCAACATGACTCTGATCAACCTTGTTCTTGTTCGACTAGGCAGCGTTCGCGAAGACCGCCTTACGATGTCTCTGCTCACCATCCAATTGTGTTGCGGTATTCTAGCGATTGTCGGGCGTCACACGGCCGCTGCTATTATTTTTGGTCGGGATAACATGTGATGTTTATGAAGCCACGTCGTGAAATTTTGCAAACATGACAGGCTGAAACAGCAGCGGTTTAAACGCTCGGGAAACAATGACATTCTTTATATTTACGAATACTTCAGCGCTTAGCATTACGATTGCGGATACCCCGGCTGTCTGGCAATCTGACTGCTAAACAAACTGGTTGGTTGGCGTTATATATTTTGAGTAAAGTCACTCGGCGATGCCGTTGTGGTGTCTGATGTACTTGGGAACACCCTTGTTGCTCTTTTCCCACAAACGCAGGCGTTCTTCAATGACGTGATCAGCCCATTCGCTCACCTCCTTTGTTTTGATCTGCGCTCGGACGGACATGAGTCGAGAAAGGTCCGTGCTGCACTTGTCCCGTAATTCAAAGTCAAATGCCTGGACCATGAGCTCGAACTTATCAACGTCCTTGACGAAACGTGCTTCTGGAGTCGAAACATTCTCATACTCATTCCATAACTCGTATATCTCGTTTGCAGCCCGTTCGTTGAAGGGCTTGAGCAAATCTCGAAGGTACTCTATAGTATCGAGCTCCCGCTTGTGTTTGACCTCTGTTGTCAGTGGTGTTAAGGACTTGTAGACCCTCGATCTCAATCTTACCCTTGGGAATGGGATCAGCCGGCGTGATGTCTCCAACCAGCGCCTCGGCCATGTCGTGGACAAGCGCCAGCTTTGTGCAACGGTCCCGGTTGAGACTCGAGTCGCTAGTAAGCATAGTAATGATACCCATTCGATACATGTGATCTGAGATAGACTCTGCATCTTGCACGCCGTAGTTGAGCCATCCCGTCCGTTTGGTGGCCTTTAATCGGTAAATTATTTGTAGAAAAATATGGAGGCGGTCAAATGAGGATCCGTGTTCGCCGACCGACTGGATGTACTCGCGAATGTCCTCGGGGATAGCCCCTTCTGGCGTCCAAGTGTCCTCCATCGTCGCTAGGCTTTGTTCTTGTAGTGTCATGAACCAAATAGTAAAGTTTGGTTGTGTTTTGTAGTCTGAATCAAAGGTTCAGTAGACATGGTGGGCAAGGGCAAAACAAATGCAACGCCAAAATCCCGGCCAGCCGTGCTCCCGATTTTCAAACGTGCCTTGACGACGACATTAACGGCTTGTGAGCTTATCGAGGAAAAGCTTTGCCGGCGCAATTTTAGTATATAAAAAGCACAATATTTGTAGCAGCTACCAGCGCTAGACCCCATACTAATGCACAAAACTGCGGACATTTCCACCCGAAGTATTTAACCTAAAATCATAGGATTTTGTAAACAACAGTGCAATCGTGACATTTTTGAATATATATTACATCACTTTAGGCGACGAGCTCGACAACACCGCCAGCAGCCTTGATCTTGTCCTCGGCGAGCTTCGAGACGAATCGGGCACGAACAATGACGGGAACCTTAGGAAGCGAACCCTTGCCAAGAACCTTTCCATAGCCGTGGGCAAGAGTGTCGATGACAGGAGCAGCCGACTCAGAGGCCGACGAGAGGTACTTCTCACGGCTCTCCTCCGGGACAAGAGCCCACAGCTTATCAAGGTTCAGAACTGGGCGCCAGAATTGGTTGCGCTGCAGGTGAAAGTATCGCATACCGACCTTACCGAAGTAACCAGGGTGGTACTTGTCAAGGTTGGTTCGGTGGTGGTGCTGACCACCAGCCATACCCCGACCACCGGGGTGCTTTCTGTGCTTGCCAATACGACCGTGACCGGCTGCTGTTAGTATTATAGCCTTGAAAATAGGGCAATATTAATAAAGTGCAATGGTTACAGAACACCCGGAGTGCTTCATCCTGAAGTGCTTTTGAGTGGCATAGACAAAAAGACCCGAGAGTTGTGTGGAATCTTTGATGTCGCCATAGATCTCCCTACACACTCCTAGATACGACCAAGACTCGGGTTCGAAACAACACTGCAATAGTCACTCAAAATCGACTCTTCATTGTTCTCACATCTCCGTCTCATCATGTCGTCCTGTCTCTCATTCACAGTCCATCGTCTTTCGCCCAGCCTCCAACACCTCATAAAGCAACTCCAAACCATCAAAATAAAACAGCAAACCAAAATTTCCAAGGTACGTACCAGACACGTGGCCTCTGAGCTTTCTGGTCTTAGTGTTTCGGGTAGGCATAGCTACTAATGTCGACTGTCGAAGTAGAAGACGAATCCACTACAAGTTTCCGGTAGTGAGCGGTGCGAGTGACTGTGTCGTTCCAAATACTGTGTCGTGTATATCCCAGACTGTGTGCGAGAAAACCGCTTTCCTTTTTTGTAAATGACAGTCACATGCCACAGTTGGTCTCATGTATGTAATATAATCGGGCATCAGAATGAGCATATGCATGGAATCACCATCGCCGTTGAGGCTGTTTCCCAGAACCTGCATTGCGGGCCACAATGCTATTGCCGTACCTCCTCGCCAAGCAGTATCTTAAAACGGCAATTATACAGACATAGAGATATAGACCAGCAAATGACTTTCTATGACTTCGCACCATTGTGACCCCTGCTCCTAATGCAGATCGCAGCATGAGACCGGTTGGGAACATAAATGATAAATGACCTTTGGGATTGTTCAACTTCAATGGACTGATGACTCTAACGGCAATGCCGTCATTGGCAGTTGACCGGAGGGTATTGGGGGAAATCAAGGTAGCTAATGGCCAGGAGCACCACCCGCTGCGATCGTCGGACTGGGGTTTGGCTGCTAGAACCGACAGACAACGCGTGACTGCTCACGTTGTCTACCAGCAAAAGCAGATTACTTTACGAAATATCGTATTTAGTAACTGCCCGTTTGTGGTGGAGATGCTTTCATCTACACCACAAGCATATATTGATGGTGTTCCTGTGTTTGATTTGACATCTGCTCTTGTGGAGTATGGAGTGACACTAGACGCTTTCGTCTGTGTCGCCGAGTACGCAACAAAGCTCTCGTCAGTTGTTAGTTCGAGGCAGGGCCCCAGGAAGATTCCTGCTGTAGTATCCAGGGATTTAGCTGCTGAAGTGGCCGATTTGCCGAAAGACTGCAACACTGTCGGTCTTCTCAAAGCAGGAGTGTTTTTTGATGCCCGCGAACTCCGGCACAGAGCCCTGCAAAGACTTCAGCGAGATACCACAGTCTCCAATGTTTTCAACATTTGGAGGGAATTAATTCGGTGCAAGAGTCCGCTACACCCAGACATAATTCGGGCACACAACCATTGCAAAAATGTGACACTCTTTGGCGTTAGACAGTACCCGTTACAAGCGCTTATTGCAGTAAGTTGATTGCACAAGAATTGTCGAGGGTTTTGATTTTGTTTCTAACGTCAGCTGCCAATGGACATACTGTCAGAGGTTTTGACGTCGCGCGCTCTTTGTGTGCGAAATAAATCAGAGCGAGCTAGTTTGGCCGCAAGTCTCTGTGAGCTTGCTGAAAGTATTGGGGCGCACAAACGGTTGCAAATGCTCCGACGGCTACTCCGTGAAGGCCTGTCTCCTGACTGTACGGACAAGTGCAATCCAAAAACAAGTCCAATTGAGCGCGAGACTGCGGCCGCTCCTTGTCCGCCAGCCATTGTCCAAGCAACGCAGATAACCGCTGTGTTTGATCCACGAGCTAGACAAGTTGAGGTGCGACACTTTTCTCACCTGGACCGCGTGTTTCGCCTGGAATGTGACTTTTCCAATTCGGGTGATAACAGCATAAGAGACTCTGAGTTATACATCTCACTCCAACTGGTGAGAGGAGCTTCTGCGCTGGTTCATTGTGAGATGCACTTATTCTATGGCCCACGGCCCGTGACCCGTTGCTACAAAAGTCTAGTCCACACGTTTTCGACGGGGGAAATCTTCACTTTGCCCACGGGGTTATCCATTAACCCCATGGCCAGCATTGTAAAGATCCCCCTTGTCGTCTATATTTCATAAATGGTTTTAAGCTGCGATGATTCTATGACACCACTCGTAGTAGGTGCAAGCATTGAGCAAGATGGTAGCGAGCCAAACAAGTGCGGGGGCGCGCTAATCTAGAGATCTCAGCTGTCAAAGCTGACTTCAGCCGTTGCGGTGCTGCAAAGCGGCTAAAATCGGGCGGGGTTAGACTTAAACGGTCCTTGCGCATCACATGACATGGAACCATAGAAAAAATATGTTGATAACGAGGATTTTGCCAGTCTATGTTTAATTTTCCCACTGCCCGCTTAATAAATCGCGCCAAGTCATTTCTGAGCTTGTCACAAAAACGTTCGATGCGCGGCGACCCACGTGGCATAGCATCAGTATCTATTACCAACGCTGATAACAGCTTGCCGGCGGTGCGGCTCATTCGATCACTAAAATCATTTATAACCCTAAAGTCCGCACGGGCGTCTCCCCAAAAAAATCCGATAGGGATCAGAATAATCAGTGGCATAAGGTTGTGAATGGAGTTGCTTGATCTCACCTCGTTCAACGCGACGAGCGCTGGTGTGGGCGGCTTTATAGTAATCTTCTGCTACTTTTCGTATATTATCCGGGAGACTCTATACATCAGCGAGCCATTACCAGCTGTTTTATTTGGTGTTCTGTTGCGGCAGGCAAATTGGTATGATCCCACTTCAAGTGGCGATGTTACCGCTATCACCCGCGACCTGTCGCGGTTTGTACTGGGGATCCAACTTATGATTGTTGGAGTCCAGCTTCCCGCCAAGTACCTTGTCAAGGCTTGGCAGAGCCTTGTCATGCTTCTTGTACCGGTTATGACGACTATGTGGCTTGTGTCTTCAGTTATTGTTTATCTGTGTGTTCCGAACCTAAGCTTTTTGGAGGCGCTAATCATTGCAGCATGCGTGACGCCAACCGACCCGGTGTTGAGTAATTCGCTTGTCAATGGCCGGTTTGCTGAGCGCCATGTGGCAGCCAATCTGCGAGAGATTATCGTTGCTGAAAGTGGTGCCAACGATGGATTTGGTTATCCGTTTTTGTTTCTTGCGCTCTGTATTCTGCGTTATAGTGGTACCGATATTGCCCGTCAGTGGCTCGTGTACACTGTTTGTTATGAGATCCTTCTTGGCATTGCCTATGGTGCTGTAGTTGGATTTCTGGCCCAGGAGGGCCTCACTTTTGCCTTGAAGAGGTACGTTGTTGTGCTTGCTTTGACTCGTAATACATTGTGGCAACTCGCGGACGACATGACTAATTCTATCACTCTGCCGCGGTTCCGTTGGCAATCAAGAAAACTGACAACAGAACCTGGGTCGATAAGGAGTCCTACTCATTGGCTGTGTTTGCGTTGGCCATGTTTATAGTTGGCACCGCAGGCCTATTGGGAACAGATGATTTATTGGCTTGCTTTATTGCAGGAAATCTGTTCACCTGGAAGTAAGTTTCTCACTGCTTGTTCTTTTCTTGTTTTTGGGTCATCAGAGCCTATTGTGGCCCCTGATTTGAATTGCTTGGAAGACCAGTTGTACATCTAACAGCTTTGCAGTAAGATGCAGTAAGATGCTGGGTTTGTTTGTTTTTTTTACCATACATGATTTGTGCAACAGGGTCTGATCTAGTAGTGACGAATATCGGCTGAAGACAAAGGAAGATGATGTCCAGCCGACAGCCGACTTAGCTATGAATATTTTGATTTTCATGTGGATTGGTCTTACGGCTCCGTGGGACCAGATGACGGAACTTTTCCCAATCTGGCGGCTATTCGTAATGGGTATCTTTATTATGGTATTCCGGCGGCTTCCGGCAGTGCTTGCTCTGTACAAGTGGATTCCGTCGATTGTCGATCTAAGGGAAGCTCTATTCTCTGGGTTCTTTGGTCCCATTGGAGTTGGCGCTCTGTTTTACCTTACTGTTCTCATTGAGAATCTTGAGGCCACCGGCTACACCGAAAGCGACTGGCTCGTCGAAGTCGCGCGGCCCGTTGTTTATTTTTGCATCTTGTCATCTATTGTGACACATGGATTTGCCATTCCCTTGATAAGCATCGTTCTGCATGGGCGACGAAAGATTCGCCGACGTATAAAGAGCCAAAGCGCTAGATGCTCCACGACCGACCTACCCGACGACATCAATGTGGAAGAAGAAGAAGAATTTGACGATATCATATAGTTGGTTCATAGAAAGTACTTACATTGATTTTTTTTCCGTGTGATTTTGGAACTAGGACGATACAAGTTTGATATTCTAACAAACCGGTCGAGAGAAGAAGAGTAGATGCGTGCAGTCAAAATGTCCGCAAGACGCTAAGATGGCTGGGACTCATGAAGCCAAACAGGTTGGTAGTTGGTGCAGGCCATAGCCACTTCGCCATGCTACCGGAGCTATCTAGAGCTATCTAGAGCTATCTAGAGCTATCTACATAGATAAGACGAAGCGACTCGTCGTCTAGTAGCTTTCTGCAAGTTCCCTCATCCACTAGCTGTCAGGGACCCGGGCGGGGTGAACACGGACCGTTTTTGCGAGCAGCGTAGGCGGCAGGTGCGCACACTAACTTCACAATCTACTCAATCTCCCCGCGTCTTCAATCCGTTTCCGCCAACACCACTATCTACGTGTTGGGACGTTGGGTACAATCGGCTGTATTACACTTCTCGCTTGAGCAATAGGATCCGACTCCGGATACAACCCGTACCCTTGATTACTGGATGCGGGCACAAGCGGATAAGGGCTTTTACAACGTGGTGGGGAAAAAGTCACTTACGAGTTTTTCGTCTGACTTGTACTAGATCTTTGACACTTGTTACCGGTTTTGGGACTGAACGAAACCGACACAGCACCGCGCGTCGGCGTTGCTGGGAATCAGTGTAGTTAAATACAAGAGAGGAAACAACACGAGAGCTGGTTTTCGGGGACCAAAGTTGCGGTTCGAACCAAAACCTGTCATCGGTTTCAATCTTTGGTGTTATAAGGAGCATCACGTCTGGGATTTCGACATAACTGATAGGGGCCAAGAGTAGTCTGAGTGATTCTGCCGTGGGAGTTTTGAGTTTTGTTCCAGATTGGTTGATTTCTTGCTACTGTGTCGTGATAGTGGCAGTGACACTCAAGTTGAAGGATCAAAGCGATTAATCCATGTCGTCGTTTTCCGCTGCTACCGTCACCCGTCGTGGGTCTGTGGTACCGCCTTTGGACGCATCTAAGACCACTCCCGAGAAGACCGATGTGCTTATTTGTGGAACTGGGCTGTCAGAGTCGATTTTAGCGGCCGCGCTCGCGTGGCAAGGTTCTAATGTGTTTGTAACAGATGCAAACGATTTCTACGGCGACTCGGCTGCTTGCTTGACTGTTGCTCAGCTTAAAAGCTGGGTAGATCGCGTCAATCGTAAGTTGTTTTTTGGTGATATTTTCTTTCCTTGCCACGCGTTTATTCCCGCAACCGTTTGGGTGCAAATTGAAATCTCCATGCCACGTGCTGTTTAGTGATCATACTGACCACAGGAGGTGCGGTACCCGGGTTTTCAAAAGCACAGCTCTACTTTCCGCGGCCCCTGGTGTCGCGCCAGTATCTGATTGACCTGGCACCAAAGATTCTCTTCGCAAAGAGCGATATGCTGTCACTGCTTATAAAGAGCAGGGTGTACCGTTACCTGGAGTTCAAGCCGTTGGGCA
Organism: Tardiomyces digboiensis; assembly: GCA_030570855.1. Lineage (NCBI taxonomy): Eukaryota > Fungi > Ascomycota > Dipodascomycetes > Dipodascales > Trichomonascaceae > Tardiomyces > Tardiomyces digboiensis. The sequence goes on along the minus strand of JAJLWU010000101.1, from coordinate 3,026 downwards.
CGTTCCATACGTATGAAGAGGATTCGTTTGAAAAGGTCCCTGGATCGCGAGAGGACATTTTTACTGACCAAACTTTGTCTCTCTTGACCAAGCGGGGACTGATGCGATTCATGAAGTTCGTCCTGGACTGGGAAACCCAAAAGGATATTTGGGAGTCATACGAGAACGTAGCCATCGGCAAGTTCCTGGTAGATAAATTCCGGTTGGAGCAGCAGCAAATCAATGAGCTGGTGTTTGCCATTGGCCTATGTGCTGTCGCGGACACTCCGACTTCCATCGCACTTGCTCGTATCAAGCGCTACCTAACGTCGCTCGATGTTTATGGCAACTTCCCTGTCTTGTACTCCATGTATGGGTCAGGCGGAGAATTGGCCCAGGGCTTCAGTCGCTCGGCTGCTGTCGCAGGTGCGACGTATAAGTTGGGTGCGAAGCTTGTCAAATTTGACGAGTCTACTGGTGAAGCGACGTTTAACGACGGCTCTAGGATTATTGTTTCAGAAAAGGTTGTTGTGTCGCCGGAGAATTTGGCTCCGCCAGCCGAGCACGAATATAAATCCGCCATGATTACGCGCTTGGTAGCATTTGTGGCAAAGGACTGTCGCGAGTGGTTTGCCGAGAATGAGAGTGCTGCCATTGTTGTGTTCCCTCCCGAGACTATAGGTAACAACCGCTACGCTGTCCAGGCGCTGATTTTGGGATCCGGTTCGGGTCAATGCCCAGACGGACAGGCGGCATGGTACTTGTCGACGTTGGAGCCGGACGAGTCACGGGCTCGCCAGGATCTTCAGAATGCCCTCGATAAGCTCGAGGCCAGCATTTTGCGTGAGTCTACAGAGGACTTTGAGATTGGCGATGTTGCCGAGGGCGACGTGTCCTATCGTCCAGACGGGTTGCCTGTGGTGTCGTCTGTGAAACTGGGCAAGAGCATGCAGAACTTTGTTCCCAGGGAGAAATTGCAGTATCTATTAAAGCTTGGATATCACCAGCGTGTCGCTGCTAGTGACGCGGCCCTTGCACCTTCGATGAGTAGCAAGCTTGTCCAGTCACCCCATGTTTTGTCTGAAATGACCTATGATGGTGCGGTTTCGGTTGCAAAGGCGTTATATGAGAGCATCGTTGGATCCGATGACGACTTCTTCGACGTTGACTTTGAGGACGATGAAGCTGTTTCCCAGTCGATCCAGCGTCGCGACGACCAAACCGCTGCCAACGTCGAGGCTTCCAAGATTGAGGATGATTTTGGCCATGACATGGAGTTGTAAATACATAATCCCCCCCCCCCCCTTGACTCCTGCACCCACTTCACCGTACAGTTATTTCAATCCATATGTAGTTGAAAGTAATAGAATCCATGAATTATGACTGGCTCCTCACAAGAAAAGTGTACATGTAGACTGTCCAGAAATACACATGGTATCCATGGAGTTGAACATTTGTAGCGAGAGAAAGCAATGACGGCCAAAGGAGCTCATATTAATTCATTAACTACATCGTGGTGCTTTATTACTGTCCCGTTCAGTTAAATCGAGTGTTGTACAAAAGTCATAATTTTTATTCGTCAGAGTTCGTAAATTCATGGGCATCATCCGATATTGTGCAGTAAAGTCATTGCAAAAGACGGCCCGCGGTAGCAACTGCGTATCCGGCCTCTTCTTCCGTAATGGAGTCTCGATAGAGATCTAGCCCTGCCTGTCGTAGGATCGCACGAGCTGCAGCATCAAGGTACCCATCACGAGTGCGGAGAGCCACAGGCATTTGAACTGGATCCTCTGCCAGTTCATCTTGCAGAGCTTCGACCTGCTGGACGAGTTCGCTAGTTTGTCCCACAAGTGGAGCAACTATATCGCCGAGACCTCCCTCCAGAGACCTTAGGCTCTCGTTGGACTCGGGGAGCAGAAATTTAACCTGAGACTTGTATTGTTCGATCGACTCGAGATATTGGTCAATGCGCTGCAGTCGCGACTTGTAATGGGCGTTTGCTTGAGTCTCAACAAGCAGTAGTTCCTCCAGTTGGGCTATTTGCTCATCAAGAGGTTGCTCCTCTTTGTCATGTTTTGTAAAGTCAATTCCCCGGTGATGCTTTAGACGAATCCATCCTTCAGACAGCAGATCACGAGGAACCGCTAAAAGGTTGCGAAACACATAAATCTCGAATTTGTCGAAATTGCGGTCCACCGCGTCCTCCAAAATTGTTTCGAGCATCTCAGTCCCCTTTGTAACTTCATCTTGTGGTATCCCGTATTTTCTGCACCGTTGGGGTGTATAAGTCTTTGTCAAAAACGCATTGATCGCTTGAGTGCACTTGAACAAGATCTCGTTAACCGCGTTGATTACATCGTCGATTAAAGCAACGGGAGGGTATCCTAAATGCTCTGTAAGCACAGAAGTGCTTTCTGAGAGTACACTCATTCCATTTGAATTTGCCCTCTTCAAGGGACCGCTATAGTGGCGGAAATTTGTTCTTGTTTAACAAAGTAGTTGTATTGTTTATGTTTCGATAGATCTAGAGATGTGGCTACGTTTCCGTGGTTACAATCTGGCGCCTGTTAGTAATGATAAATCAGTAACAGTTATTGGTGTCTCTCTAGGGCTTTGCGAATACAGCCCTCTTATTTACCGTACTAGGTAATCGTGACCGTGCAAATTCCTCAACGCTCATTAACATCGCGACGAGCCGTGAAACTCGAAGTCATCATTAGGACGGAGCAGAACCTAGATTCCTGTCGAAGAAGTCCAGTTAAATAAAAAAGATGGTATGCACAAATTGAAGTTATATGTCGCTGAAATTTTGGAGGGATGCGAACTATCAAAGGTTATTGAAGATTGACTGTGATGAAATTGGAGGTACCGTGGAAGATGGTGTAATGAACAAATGTTAACAGCAGTCTGACACCGGGGAAATCCGCGCTGAGGAGGTCGAGGTCCCTGTTGCCGAGACCGCTGCCCCTGGTGGCATGTCCATTGAGGATGCCCTCCGTGGCGTCCTGAAGAAGGCCCTTGTCTACGACGGTCTTGCCCGTGGTCTC
>JAJLWU010000100.1:0-27752 GCA_030570855.1 Tardiomyces digboiensis | reverse complement strand
GTTTATTGAGAATGTTCTCAAGGGCCGCCAGCACAATGTCCGGCCGGATGCCAAGTATGCCAAGGCTGCTGCTTGATTCCACCTAGACCCGAATTGCATCATAATCCTTCACGACTTTCGAATGTATTGCACAAAAAATAGAGCAAAATTCAAATCCATGCCAAAATCATAGCCTCAGATATGCTCACGTACAAAACTCACAGGAAACGCATTACGTTATATTACTATTATAGTGTACAAACTAGAGAAGCTCCGGCGGAAGCTCGACACGCGGCCGGACATCGCCCGGTGACGGCTCCTTACCAAGGAAAATGCAATCGTAATCAACCAGAAGACAAACAAAGATGCGGGCGTCAATATGAAGGGTCGGTGGGAAAATTATACCAAGATTGCGAATTGTCATCTTGTTGAGCTCGCAATGGTTCAGAACTCGCACCAAAAACCCACACAGAACTCGCAGGGTATCATAATTAACTTTGGGTAGCCTGCCAATGATCTTGCGAAGGCATGCAATTTGAACTGACAAGTCAGGAGACTCGGCAGACCGTCGCTCCTCAACCGAAACAGGCGGTACAATAGGCTCGGGAATCTCACGAAAGTACCGCTTTAGCAGGCCCGTAACACAATGAACTTCGGCATCGGCTGCAATTAGGTCGACATCATGCTCAGTATCGAACCGTTCCTTGAGACTCTTGATAGCATTATTTGATCCACTTAGCCGGAACAGACCTTCTTCAAGAACTGCCTGTTTGCTGTCTAGCAGTTCGATACACCGGGACACGATGGTGGGAACAACACAGCCATTGACCTCGCGAGAAGACAACGCGACTGCGTCAGCAAGGGGAACACCAAAGACCACTGGCTTTGGCGAGTGGACAGAGTGAGTATCGTCTGTGTATTCAGAATTGTGAGACAAGACTGAATCTACGGCTGCCACGTCTGCGCGCCCACGCTTACCAAACAGAGCCTTGCTGGTGCCTGCGACACCATTTGCGTGGACCTTAGCAGTCGTCCATCGTTCTACATCCTCAATGATATGACCACGAAGCGGGCCCGAAATCGACTTGGAAAGACTAAGAGGAGAACTGGCTCGGGCAACGTTGAGCGGGGTCGATGGAGGCGACGAGACATCAGCCAAAACTGTTCCACTGGTAATATTCTGCGAACCGGCGTCATTAGCTTCGCGCCTGTCCAGTCTCGTTGGCGGAACTGGACTGTTTGTTCTTGGGATAGCGGCATCGCGCTTATCCAACCTCGTCGGTGGAATCGGACTATTTGCTCTTGGGATAGTAGCGTCCCACTCTGGAGAGCGAACAGAGATGGGGTCTTGACTCACGTCTGGATAGATTTCGTCAGAGCGAGCAGTACCAGAACGCGTCGACGAGGCATCGTGACTTGAACCATTGGAAACAGTCACAAGAGAGTCAATCCATGCCTCGCGCTCCGCGTCAGTGTCCGCACACAATACATGACGCTGATTTGAGGTACCTTGCTCTTCAATGAGAACAGCATGGCGGTTCTGCTTCTCCTCGTCAGATTCGTTATCCCTGACTCTGCCAATAACCGCACGCGCAACCGAAATCGTGCCTAACAATTCCGTTGCATCCGCCCGCCCATAATAGCGGAGGTCCTGATCACTGAGGACGTACCAGTAAACACGCCACGAACTTCGCAGACCGCTGCGGATACGTCTTGTAAGGTAACCAGCCTTGATGGAATATTGCGGCGATCGCGGTATTTCTACAAGGTTAGTGGCCAAAAATCGGCACAAAAAGTCAAGCGACTTTTGAGGCAGATCGACTTTGCGTAAAAACACCGTGTACAAGTACTTGTCGATAAATTCCCTGCGCTTGTCGGCCTTTGCAGGGCTCATTCCCGCAAGTGTAGACTTATCAGGGATACGTGGTAGTGACTTGATGTGTTTCTTGAGAGCGGTGTCGAGAGCAATGAGTTGAACAACGTCCTTTGCAACAGTAAGCTTTGTCTGGCCCGTCTCTTGATCAATGACGGAAAGCAATATAACCGGCTCCTCCTTGGCATTAGCGCGACTAGATAGGGGCAGTTTACCTACCAAGGCCCTCGCAGTCTGGACCGAGATCCTACCAAGGTCTGCCGGAGTGATGAGCTCTTCAGTTATGCCACCCCCGAGTCCCAACAACCTAGTAGACGCCAACGTCGAAGTGGATGGCCGCCGTTCGACCGCCTTGCCATTAATACTTCCATTGCGGCCCAAGTTGTTTGCACGCGATAAGAAACTTGTTTGCGAGACTAGGTCGACCGGTTTGTTTGACGGCCCGCTAGGACCAGTTTGGCGAGTCAAGTCAACTACCTCGGGCGAGTAACCCGACAATGACGACGTTCGTCGCTGCTTCTTTGGCGTCGTGTTAGTAGAAGGACCTGGTGACGAGAAAAGAGACGGGCTTTGACCAGCAGCCATTTGGGGGGCACCTTGGGTGGTGCCTCCTGCTTGCCACCGCGATGCGCTGGGGGTATTATTATCATTAGTATGCGAATAAGACGAGTTGGCGGCAGTACCACTCAGGTCCAGCCCAAGTCCAGTATCGCCGCCGTCGAAAAAGGACGGGGGCACAGTCTTGTCAGCGGCCATAGGAGAGTCGCTATTGCTAAGAGACAAAGGAGCGGGCCTCCTCTTTGGCGGGATATCCAGGTAATCCTTGTTTCCTCCAGCGGACACTGCCGACTCTCCTTGTCCACACAACGTGTCGGCAGCCACCACAGTCTCGGGTTCACGAGGTGTAGCAGGGGCCGGATTTTGAGCGCTATTTCTGCGAGCACCACTAAAATTCTGAGGGTGGGAACCTCGCCGGCCGCTGTCCTGCAGCGGGGTCTCTGGCGGGCTCGTACCCCAAACGTAATCTTGTAGGAATTTGCTTGTGCGATCTCCGCCGCCTGAAGACAGTCCGACATCAGATGACAAATCCGACCTTCTTGATGGTATTCCAACAATTTCGCCTAATCTTGAGGCACCTCCACTGACGCCACTGCGCCCTAGAGGCGTTCCACCTCGTCTTGGCAATAAGGCATCACCATCACTACCGCTACCTCGGCGCGAGCTGGATACCGAGGTCGCCGGCACCTCTAACGATTCTTGCGAATGTTGGTTATCGCTGCTAACTGTGTCGACAGTTGCCAAATGAATACCAGAGCTACTGCCGGCAGAGATTGAGGCTGCGTCGACCGCACAAACTGGAGTCGGTGGCTTAGAGCTAGATATCGATCCGCCCTTTTCGGTCTCCAAGAGTTCCTTGTATCTCTCCTTTTGGGCAATAGCTCTGTTGAGGTCCTCCTGAAGCTCGCGAATCATTGCTTGCTGTTTGTGAACTAGGCGCCATAACTTAAAATTCTGTCTGGTGGTCTCTTCCATCTTTGCCATCAGGTCTCTATCGTCTGCTGCATGAAGATTTGTACCACTGCCGCCGTTGTTTCCCCCGCCAGCACTCAGAGTCAACTTGGACAAATTTTCCAGAGAGTCGTGCTGTCGGTACGAGTCTGTTACATCTCTGGATGAGTACCCCACGGTCGATAAACTATGAGGAGATTGTAGCGGCGTCATCCCGTCGGGGCTACCGAGATGGGCAGAACCCACAGTCATTGGTTCCATGCAATATTTTAACGCTAGTATTCTATCACTAGCACTCCAGCTCGTCTATAGACGCAGTCGTAATCTCTGACAAAATGATTCAATCCTATTGTTAACAGTGAACCACATACAGTTCTCTCTGCCGAATTTACCGTTAGGCAGATTACACCAGCTCCTCTACAGCCATATTGACTCGGAATACTCCCCAACGCTTTCCCAGTAGTGTGCTCTCAAAGCAACACAGAACCATTGTCATGTGCGTATCCCGGCTCCATACTACCACACGCTAACCTTGACCCACACCGCGCGAGACTCACAAATAGACTACCACCACTCCAAACTAACAAACACCATAATAACTTTGCCGTTAGCTGCCGCGGCCCGCTCAAACTTTGGAGCCGTGGCGCTACCTGCCCCGCTGAACTTACTTCGCTGCAAATGTGTCTCACTCGCAATCAAATAACCTCCAATGAACGGGATCCACCAGCTGGGCCCGTTGTCCTCGTATATCCGTTCGACGCACAACCAACCGATTAGGTGTCGCTGGTGGAGATTTTGACTTTGTAGTTGAAAGGTCAGTCGCCAGTTGGAGAACAACGCCAAATCGACAGGTCCCGTACCCAACCCGGAGGTGGGAGTTTGAACGAGCCCCTTCAGATGCGTTGCCGCTCTTTGCGGCGACACCCCTTGATCAGCGGCGGCAGTGATGCCCACATATATCCTAGCCCCGGTAGTCGACTTGTGACTCGCGATAGTCATGTCATTGCAAATGTTGTGTGATGCCCGGGAGTATAACAATAGACGGGTTGTGACTTTGCCACACTGTAACCAAAACTTGGCTTGAATGCAGCCAAAACCCCGGGGCAGGCCCCAGTGAGGCACCCTCGCTGGCTTACATGAGATACAGGGGTCTGGCGAGAATCTGTCGGCTAAAGATCTGAGGTCGTTAGTCTAAGGCGATTTTCGCTTTGTACAACGCATAGACATTATTTCGTCGCTACGATGGGTCCCGATGGGTCCAAAATGGGCTCCATCCCCACATGTGAATGTACACGTCGACGTCCCTGCCTTGTGAGGCTCTAAGGATCTATTGAGTCTGCATTCGACAAGGCAATGTGGACATAACGTCCCCTGAGATGGTGCATTAAACTTTCCTCGTCGCTTGGCTTTGTCGTCGTCTTCTGAAGAAGAGGGTCCTTGTTGGTGTGCAGATTTGAGTTTATTTCCTCCCTGACCAAGAGCTCTAAGTGTAGCTAACGAAACTGACGATGGTTTGCCAATAGGGACATTCTGAGAATGGCGAGGTTAATCTCTGGAAACATTTAGGCGCGCGGTCGATCAAGACACACCTATTTGACGACCGGCGTCACGCTCACATGCCAATGTTTTGCACTACAAGTAGCACCAGACATATGCAGAAAGCGAGTCCCTGCCAGGGCGCGGGTGGGGTGCTTGTTGACTGAAAAAGTACAAACTGTGGAAGCGGCGCGACCCAAGACACCATCCTCAGACGATGTCGCACGTGGCATTTCTAAGGGATGTTAGACGGAGCAACAGAAACTCAGTACTGTATGTCGGGTTCCTCCTTCGTCTGCACGCACAACCGCACCGGGCATGCACAGACAACTTTTTTTGCAATAGGCACAGTGCACGGCACAGGAGCACAAATTGACCAGTGGTCTCCTTGATCAGCAGAGTATTAATCAAGCTACCGTTAGTCACGATCCAGGCAAGGGTGGCAATGCTCCAAATCGACTCAAGTTATTTCCCTAGGACATTTTTTGCTGCCCCAGCATACAGCAGCCGTTGACCCTTTCACGTTTGAGCAGCTCCTTGGTTGTATACTTTACTCAGACGCGAGGATCGGCTTGCTGCGCAGCCCTGTGCACCATGACGACCGACAACTAACCCCGCATGGTCTTGTCAGCACTGCAATATATGAGCGGGAAAAGCGCGTTTTAATTTTGCAAAAGTCCTTGTGCATAAACACACATGCGTTGAGGACTGTGGACGTTTATGTCTCAGTGAAGACGTGCATGCAGACCGTTGGTAGAACTACGGTGGTACCGGAAAGTGGTGACAACCAACGCGCTAGAAGTCCAGGTTGTCGCCTTTCTGGTGACTGCCGTCCTCGTTCACTTCCCTCGCACTGGCTGGGACAAGTGCCGACGCAGCTGACGCTTACCCACATTTTAGAGTTTTGTGGGCCACTAGCGGGGACCCTGGACGAATTTGGCAACTACCGGCGTGCATTCTACTGTGTATACGCTGGTTGCACAAGTCCCGTCGTAGACATTGAATGGCGCTGTCCTTGAATACTCATATGTGCCATATCTGACCGTTGCCCTCTATTGCTTGCCTTCCTGGCACATGGACGTGGCTGCGCTGATTTGACGCTGCAGGTGACCAGCGATACAGGGCCCGCCAAGGCTCAAAGCGTTGCACTGACCGTTGGCTGTCAGAATTTAAACTGACGTTTAAAGTGATTCGGAATTATCAATGATTGAACCTGCTGAATTTGCGAGCCAGAAAATAGCTTATTTCCCGTGTAAATCAGACTCCTTGAGAATGTAGGCTCCACAACTTGCACATCGCTTAGTTACGTTCGCCAACTAGAACCCATATCAAGCAAAATGTTAGAAGCACATCTGAACTGCAAGGATGCTTTGAAAAAAATTAGATTAAATGAAACATGAGACATTTAAGTACCTTGCGGTGGTAAATCTACGCCTTTGCTTTTAGCTTGAACCCAGTCATAGCAAGTCGAGAGGCACCTGCAAACACACACGACGCAAGCAAAAGGACCCCAGAAAAGATTTGTACATGCAGATAATTACCACCCCCGGAAGCTATGAGGGCTCCCGCAATTGGGGGACTCGTCAAAGCACCGATTGACGATATGCAAAAGTTCATGCCCATCCTTGTACCCAACCGCGACATATCTTTCGTCATCGATGCAATAATAGGAGCCGGTAGAGATGCAATTACGCCAGAGAAAAGGCCATAAAGAAGCGCAAACACAACAAGATCCGCCTCATTGCTTACGCGAATCCAGCAAAAACTAAGAATCCCGCAGATGCCTAGGAATGGAGCTATTACATTTAGCGGACCGACCTTGTCGGCCAAATAATTGGGTATAATGCGACCAGGAACAGAACCGACGTTAAGGAGCGATGTGATGTAAAATGCAAGCTCGGAGCCAATACCTTCTTGAACGGCATATGACTGGACGAAAAAAATAACTGCGTAAGCACCCAAGAATGCACACACACTAGAAAAAAGAAACCCTACGTAGGCAGGCTCTTTGAACGCACCCAGCTCAAAAATCTGCCCACCTCTTCGAGGAGGAATCCGCGACTTGATAACTAGTACTGGAAATATATTGCTCGCGAGCAAGACGAATCCAAGTGAGCGAGCAGCCCATGCAAAGCCAATAGATCCAATAAGCCTGTGGGTCATTATAGGGTACACCACTCCGCCAAATGAAGATCCTGACGAGCAGCATCCCAGTGCAAATGAGCGCTTCTTTTTAAAATATTGTGGTGCAACAGTGACTGCTCCTAGGAATAAAAGCGATGATCCGATCCCCGTGCAAACACCTTGTGCGAGGAATATTTGGTAGAACTCAGTTGACAACGAAGTCATGAACATGCCCAGCGGGCCCAGAATTGCACCGACCACTAGCACCGGCTTCTCCCATCCTGCATCTATAAGGCGGCCCCCGTAGATTCCTCCAAATATTGTAAAAAATCCCTGGAACGAACCAATCCAGCCAATCGTCGATTGCGATGTCCCCGGTAACATTTCGTCGTGGTAGTACTGTTGAAAGGCTCCAAATGTGTTGACAAGACCCCACGAGTTTGCATACGCCACAAATGCAGCTGCGACAATCACCCAGCCATATCCACCGTCGGGAGGATCATTTACGTCTCCTTTTGCATCATCTCTTAAACTCTGATCTGTCTCGCAGACTATCCCTTTCCTGTAATTAGCCCCGAAATGATTTGCAAGGTCATGCAATCAAGTAATATAATCTAGATCAAGGGCTACCCATTCTACCAATGCTTGAGAGCCTGAAGCATTTGATATTAACCTCGTGCAGATTCGCGCACCCTCAATCAGCCGCGCTTCTTTTGGTTTCGCCAAAGACTTCACTTTCCGCGTCTACTGTCTCACACTTGAACCAAATCCACATTACATCACATACTCAACACAACTGGGCTCTTCAACAGCCTCTGTGTAATCTTGAGGGATCGTTGTTGACCGGGCATTTTCGCTGCAAGAGTCCATACTGCGGCCCTCGGACTAGCGATTCACTAATACCCAGAAACTTGTATCGTGAATGCCAGCCTCAAAAGCTATTTATTTTGACCTGCCGCATGCACGATGGCTGGTTTTTACCAATCCCCCCCTTTTGTACATTGACTGGTCATAAGCCGCAGGATCGATCGCTCTCGAGCAGGCTATTGAAACAAGGCTCGGGCACATTACCCAACCACGGGCTGCAATGACTTCAGGAACCGGGTCAGTGACAAACAGGGCAGCCGTATTCAGATCCTTATAAATCGTGCATATTTCCTACACGGTTCTTAAATCGTGACAGCTAGCAGCCGTCGGTAATTTCATCTCCTCTCTCTAGAACTACTCGGATGCATTGTGAACGGTGCTTTTTGGCCCCTCAAAGGTGTGCGACATGTGAAATAGGTTCTACCTTTGTCTGCGAGACCTCAGCAAAATGTCGCAAGACCTTAGCGGGAGTCGGTGTCCGAATCGATCGCGGGCTCAATGCACATATTTGTCGACACACTTCAATTAGCTTGTTACCGACATATAACTAGCCCCATTACTAAACGCATTCACAATGCCGAGTCAGAAAATCTCTTATAGCATTAGACACTAGCGCAAGCTAGCCGCGCCGCGCACAACGGCCGGGGCTATCTCGGCAAACGTCGGCACTGGGCCATACATGGCGGTGTGCGATGAGTCACACGAAACCTGGCGATTCTAGCACATACAGCCTGGCTTTTGTCACTGTTTGAAGTCACGCGTGGTTATGTGAAACTGAAAGTGCCATATTGCCCCAGGTTCTCTGGCAATCCCTATAATCGATTGTGCCAATACCAGTCCGCAAGTTAAAGCGGCAGAGATCCAATAATTACGTGAGACCTACCGACTGTGAGTCTTAGCCCGAGGCTGCGCCTCTATACCGCCAACTCCCTGTCATTGAACATATCCAGAAGCTTTTGCTGGCCCGACGTAGTGATGCCCTTGCCTCCTTGAATGCCTTTGACCTCCTCAACCCAACTTTCAAATGCTCCAACCACCTCGTTCATCGCTGAGCGCTCTTTGTGGAGTTTGCTTTCAACTCTATAGTACCGCTCCTGAAGATCTACCTTGTCCCTCTGTAAACTGGCAACCTGTGTCTCAAGCTCTATGCGCCGCTGACGTTCGTTATTAAGCTGGGCTAACACGGCCGCCTCTTGCGACGCAAATATGCGCTGATACTTGTTCTCAGCTAGCTGCATAGCACGTCGCACAACGCTTCGGAGGTACTTGACTTCGGATTCCTTTATTTCTAGTTGTGAGCGCAGGCCCACTAGCGCGCTGTTATCTGCTAGCTCGGTGCTAGACGTGAGATCTGATGCTACCCGCCGTCTTTTAGAATCCTTTTCTCGACGTCGACTTTTGAGTTTAACTGCAGAAAGCAACCCGGCAGCTGTTGCTGGTTGCTTGGTGTCAATCGCAGCGCCGCTTTGAACGTTGGAAAGAGGTGTTCCGTTGCCCACTAGGCTGTTCCCAAACATCTTCTTTAGTTTCTCGCCTTGGTCATCATCACTGTCATTAACCAGAGTTTCGTCAGCCTTGGCAATGCTTAAACTGTTTTTGTCTGTTGTTGAGTTCAAGTGGTGGTGACCAGACGCGCCATTCTTGGAAGTTCGTTCCAAGGGCGAACCATTGGCGTCTGTAATGTGTCTTGAAGGTGCCTTTAGATCTGTCGGTGTCGCTACATCAACCTCCAGTCTGTCCTCACCATCATCGCTCGAGTAGTTTATTAGTGTATCGTCCATTTGTGTTTACGCGCGTCGAACGCGAGTGGAATGTCTAGCGGGACTTCATCATCGCGGCGTTGCATATGCAACAGTCCTAAGACGGCTTAAGATCTTGCGACGACATTACGGAAGCTATTCTAGTAGCGATTTATGATCAATCGATGCCTCGTGATGCATGATGGACCGCGCGAGTATCATTATATATGTTTCGGCACTTAATGTGACACTGCGTGGATGAGGGATTCTCAAGACTCAAACAGACAAATCCTTGCCCCCCAAATATCACCTTTAACGAGTTCACAATATCCCCCAAAGGGCTTTGCCTGCAGGGAAGAATAGGGTAATGAGAACTCCTCCCTCTGTTATTTGCCCACCCACAGCGTCACAGGGCCCTCGCGCGACCAACAGGAATAATGGCACACGGCACTGATGACGTTGGAGGGGTCCACGGCAAGTGACGTCAGAAACTTGGCGTTGACAAAGGTCTCTAGTATATAAAACAACCACCATTTCCATGTTGCGCACCGTACTATCTAATTATCATGAAGTTCATCGCTGGATTTACTGCACCTGCGTCTCTCGGGCCGTCAGAGTCACAGACAACACTATACGGCCTATTATCCGAGAGCTTCGAGGATGACCTTGAGTTTGAAAAAGAGAATTTCGGCGAGCCTCTGACACCATGCCGTGGGCGGGTCTACGAAATCAAGCCGGCAGTTTTCAGTTCAAGTTGGCTGAAGAGGAAGCTGGCATTTTGGAGGTGAATACATTGCAGCACTGTCAGTCTAGTTAGTAATTTATTCGAGTTCTCTTCAACGCCAGATAATTTACGTGCTAAACACAATTATTACAGTTGATTACCGTCGTTCCCCACAGTCACCGAAAACCCAAACCCGACTAGATGCAACATGCCCACCTTTTCCACTCCGTCACACCGGTGATTTTCCCGGTCCCGGGTTTAAGCGTGCCCTGCATGGTTTTTGCCGGTTACAACTTGTGGTTGATGGTCGTGGTTCGCGCTTGTGGTTGACGCACTCTTAGTATATTAGTTATCTGTACACACTCAACATGACAGATTCAAAGACTGGTTTGGAATATTATTTTGAAGAGCGTTCTCCTGTGAAATTGTTAATCAATATGGCCATAAAGGGCCTGATTATAGCTGAAGGGTCCATGTGGCACTAAACCCGGGTCCTCCACTGACGAGCCGTTGACACCAACGTAAACCAGCGGTCTGAAACTCACTTCGACATATCATAGAGCCTGCTCAAAGCGTATGAGCACTTGCTGGAATTGCTGTTGCTGCCTCGATCCAGCCAGCAGTGCTTGGAGGCGGCGACCAAGGTTGACTCTGTATGCCGGCTTGGCGCCGAGCGCCAGTACGCCAACCCTATACTCTACTATGCTGTTATTGATGGTGACACTGGATCACCGTTTGAATTTTTGCCTAAGCCGAGATGACAATTTGGTAAACTTGTAGCACTCGCGTCGACCCACCCGAAGGTGAACAAAGTAGATCAATATTGGTCGCATACATTTGATCCATTTTGCCGTGTGACGGCCGCACCACCAACAAAGTCCGCTTGAAAGTTAAATAGCTTCGGGCAAATGGCGTACATTGTGCCAATATGCTCGCCATGTTCGTCAATTGGCGCGGTTTATGCCCATCTGCTTGATGCGGATGAGAAGCACCTGGCAATTGCTCGACAGAATCGAGTGGACGTGTTTGGAATCAACGAGAACGGGCTCAGTCTCCAACACACCATACCATTCAAAGGGGGAATTGAATCTATGATCACTTTTCGACCAGGAGGATTACCAGACTTGAGTAAATCCAAAAAGGACAAGACAGAACCCAGGATTTTGGATGCGTTACTCGTGGTTACGGCCAATCAAAAGGCAACGGTTGTGCTTCACCACGGGGGCGAATTCGTGGAATGCGGTTCGTCATGGATAAGCGAGCAGCCCGAAGCAGCAATAGCCGACACTATTACTGCGGTCGACAGCTCCGCTTCTATAATAGCAATGCATCGAGACATTGGTAGCCTGCTCTTGATGCAAAGTGGGTATAACAACGCAACGATGCAGAGTGTTGCAGAAAAGGGCATGGTTTTCAGCAAGTCTACTCGGCTGTCATTGGAAATTATAAATGTTCGTGATATAGGGTTTTTACCGGTTGCAGACGCCGCCAATCGCAGGAATGGTGATGCTCATTTGGCGGTACTCTACGAAGCACATGATACGACGACTCGCCTGAGGATATTTGAAGTGAATTTCGGAGCACTCAAGGTGCGAGACGAGATTTGGGACCTAGTCGCCAACGCAAGGCGTATCAAAGCTATGGAGGACAACGGATCTGATGTATATAGAGTGCTGGTGATGGGAAAGAGAGGTTATGCATGCATGGTACATATTGGCACGAGCTTCAAAAAACGCAATATAGATGGCCACGAGAACTACAAGAAAACGTTTTTGCTTCCGCTTGGCACGCAAGAGGACATTGTAGCGTGCGCGACGGCAGGACCAGATAAATGTCTTGTGGGGACTAATCGAGGGTCTCTTTTCTTGATTACAGAATCCGAGAAACGTGAATATCAAGTATACCAGTTGGGACGCAGTTCCCCTGCCACGGATCTTGTTCATATATCTGGTAGCTCCTTTTTTGCGGCTAGCCACAGCAATGCTTCCGTGCTGTTTTCCCTCGATGTGGCACAGGGAAAGGTCTGTACTGTGTATGAACTGGAAAACCTGGCTCCAATTACAGACTTTGAAGTGGAGTCGGACCTCAATGGAAACATGGTGTTTTTGGCGGGATCTGGCGGTTACCCCAGAGGGTCCTTGAAAAAGATCGCCTATGGCTGTACTTTGGAGGAACTGTGTTGCGTGGAACCCGACATTGCAACCCAAGTTAAAGGAATATGGGCTGTACAAGGCACCGATGAGACCACTCTCGTAATGTCTACTGAAGTCAATTCTCGAGCGTTTGTCATAAACAATATATCGGGACAATGGGAGGAAAAAAGATCTTGGCTATCTTTTAATTTATCCTTGCCTACAATATTTGCAGGCAACTGGAATGAGGCTGTCGTCTGGGCATCATGTGGCGACGTTGTTGTACATACCGATGATGCCTCTAAGCACTTTAAACCAGGAGATCGAGCGATCGACTTTGCGGGCGTTGCTAACGGCCATCTTGTATTATGCCTGGATAAACGAGAAATCATCTTACTGGACAAGACCTTGCAAGTGGTCTCGACCCAATTGGCACCAGATGACCATGAGATTACTGCTATGCATGTTCATAGAGATTACGTTTCATACGCGTCGTGGAGATCAAGGGAAAGCAAAGTGTTTGAAGTCACAACAGATGTGAATATTCAAGTTCTCAAATACCCTAATCTGGATTCCGTAGAGACAGTTTCTCTGCCCGAGTCTTTGGTGGCAAAGTCGCGGTTCAAGCACATCCCTCGGTCAATAATGCTGAGAGATTATACCGGACGTCGAAATGAAACTCTCCATTGCCTTCATGTCGCACTTGACGACGGTACCATGTTCAGCAAGGAATTATTCCAAGAGAATATGCCAAACAAGATTACGGGTACAATCTTTGTTGGGACCAGTGTCCCAACTCTGACAGGCTTTGGCGATAAATTGCTCGCCTTGACACATGAAGGGGCAGATATCATCCAATATACACCAGCAACAACAAACAGTGTCGGGACCGAGTTACTTCCTGCTCACCACCTAGTTACGCGAGTTTCTGGTATTGACGGACTTAGCTTGGTGGTGGAGCTGCCAAGATCAGACTTCTACGGTACCGAGGCAGCAGCAGTAGTCGGGCGTGACTTTGTGGGAATTGTGCGCATTGGCGACGACAGAGGGGCGATTGTCAATTCTAGAGGATTCTCGTCGGTTGTACGCAAGGTGAGTCGCATTTCGCCAAGTATAGCAGTTGTCTCATGTGTTCGTGAACGTGGCGGCGGGTTGGTGCAGACAATCAATACCGATACTTTGGAGGCACTTGAAACATTTGAGCTAAACGCTGCCGAGGACGCCGAAGCCATCGTGGCGATTGATATTGAGGCGATTGAGTTCCATGGGTTTGCAGTGGTTACGAGCATATACGTAGATTCAGGAGACAGCGACCCTGACGAGAGCAAAGCAACTGGGCGCCTCCTGTTGTTTTCACTTGACGAGAATCAAAACAAAGGATTCAGCCTCGAACACAGCCTAGATTTGGATTCCCCGGTATTTGCAATGACAGCAGTGACAAACCGCTTCACCGAGCCAAGTACGCTGCTGCTAATCGCACTGCAGTCGGAAATTCGACCTGTAGAGATACTTCGCTTGAACACTGGTCGATTTGTTCTTGAGCTGAGCGACGATGTGGTTTTGGTGCAAGCATTTGCAACTTGCATCAGCGTTCGAGATGAAGTTATCTCTGTTGCCGGCAATAACAAGCGTGCCGCTGTTGGTCGGTTTACCGGTGCACATGCCGCGGAATTCGGAAAGAGCGTAGTGTCAACCTCGTGGTTGATGCAGACCGAGGTCACAAAGAATGCTGTGATTGTCGCCGACTCGATGAATGAACTGATTTTGGCCCGTATGGGTGACGACGAGCTTTCCTTCACCATGCCATTTCCCGACACTGTCAATCGAATTCGCCGCATTGAAAACCATTGGTGGTCGAAGCTTTATGGCGATCACCGGCTCTTGTCGGGCATAATGCCCGAGGCGTATTTGGCGACTGTTTCGGGCGGCATTTATTTAATATGCCATTTTGCCAACCTGGATTTGCGACGCGAGCTAATGAATTTGCAATTTCAACTTGAAGCTCGCCATTGTCTGGCAATTAACAGCCGTGTACCGCGTGCAATGGAGGTTGACCGTTATGTTACCCGCAGTTCGGCCTCTGGAGAATTTCTGGACGGAGCCATTCTTGACAAGTTTCTCGATCAAACAAAGGAAGAACAGATGTCCATACTTTGCGATTTGAGTGCGGATTTTGATTACGACGAGATTGTTTGCGTGTTGCGAGCTTTGCGCAATTTGCGGCGATAAGCTCCTAATTTGTCAACGGCAACCGTTCTATTGGCAATGCCTAACGCAATGCATTGGGGTGCCAAACGTAGCAACGTGGCGACGACCCAACAAAACGCACATTATCTTGTCGTTCATCGACCCCACTTATGGGTGTTACCGGAAACCCCTCATCAGCACAGGAAGCGAACATGACGTTGATCGTATGCATTGCGATTGATTTGGTCTAAGAATGCGATTTCGGACCCGGTGGTGCCGCCCGGAATATTACACAGTATTAGACTCGAAGAGCGTCGTTCAACCGTAAAGCTGGTCCGCCCTACTCGCTCATCGCTCTAATTCTGTTGCAGTCTAGAGTCAAGAGTAAATTCAGTCTTGACGAAGTTCTAAATTGTGATCTGGCCAGTGAAACGCCTGCATATTCAGGATAATCCTTGTCGGAGTTTTCCGGTCGTGGCGGGGCTTCTTGAGGCCTGGACAGCGACACTACCCCCACATTTCAAGGGACATTGATGTCCGGGAATCGGACGCATGTCCGGCACTGCGACTTTGTGCGACCACAGCAGTTGCAATCGATGCGGTGCGCACTCTTAATCGGATAGTTCGTGACCGATGAAGTGTTTTCTATTCATGGTCCATCTTGCTAGTAGGGCGCCTGCAGTTATCTGAAGTTGGAGTTGATGTGGAGTTGACTAAGCGAGGCGTCCGACTTCGGGATGTGGCCGAATCATACGAACCTGGTATCTCCCCTGCACCCAGCTTTAGGGGACACTGGCGTGCCGTTGGGCACCGTTGGCCGCACGGAGTAGCTGCAAGTGAAAGTTCTCTTGCATAGACAGAAGGCAGACGGCGCAGCCCTTGTAGCTGACTTGCCTACTCATGGCATGTCCTTATGGCCTAGGACTATCTAGCAAAGGTCTATTTGCGGACCGCGATATTAGGACAGTAGTTAGCTGGTCTCGCTTCACGTTTGTTCTTTAAAGGCAAGGGTCGGAACCAGATCGACTGGATTGGAATGCTAGCAGAAGATTCCCTACCCGATGAAGAACACGGATTTCTAGGTGCGAAATGATGCAAGCATGGGCGACTGTCTAAGTGTGTCATAGTATAACTGCGAAGACCGTTTAAAAGGTGCGTATCTTCGAGTCATGACATTTACGGTTTGACGATACTTTGGGGATTATGTGCGACAGAAATCGATGCGGCCGATCCCTGCATTGCGTCCGGTTTATGGTGGTTGTGTTTCTATGGGGTAAATCGATCACGTATTCGGCGGGCTCATGAGAAGCTCAACTGTAAGGCTAAGCAGGCATATTCACGAGCAGCGAGCATGAGAGATTCCAACTTCTGCAACCATTTTACAACAAACTTTGCATGCAGTGCGGATAAACACGATACACATTACCCCCGCTCTTCGCACACGCCGATCCCGGCCGCTGTGGCTAGGGACAGCAACCAGTTTTGGCTCGAGACCCCGTCGCGCCCCTACTACGTACAACGACTATCAAGCTTGCAGTCTACCTGTCGTTGTCTGCAGCGCTGTAACCAATTTTCAAAAGGGTACCGGAAATGTGCGGGTGAGAGAGGGGTTGACTAAAATGCCGTCGTTATCGTTTGGCAATAGGCATTGCCGCATAATGAGCGAAAAGAATTGGCGCAAATGCGGGGTGCATTGAATGGTGCCGAAGAGTCAACACATGCTGGCCCAATAGACCAGTCGAGTAAACTGCGGATGGGATGGGCATTCAGGTGGTTCTACGATCTGAAAAAGTGGCGAATTGTGGCCTCTAGTGCTAACCAAAATGCTTGTCCCTGGGAGGAGGGCGTGAGCCGCAGGAATACTTGAACAGGGCGCACTGCAGGTGACCTCTCAGATTTCCCCGATTTTCGTTCCGTCAATTAGCCCAAGTCCCAACCACATAATATCGAGGGCGGGGAACCCACATCGGCTAGCCGTATAAATAGGACAAGTTCTGCACTCTTGTTGATAACCCTCCCATCAGCAAACCGATCAAAAACCATGTTTTTAAAATCATTGAGAGGGCTAAAACTCAACGTGGCCATCGCTCTCGCTGGCGCTTGTGCGTGGCTGCTCCAGGGCTATGACCAGGCCGTCATGAATGGATTGCTAACGTTGGACACTTTTGACAATCAGTTTCCCACATTGAATACAAATCGGCCGGGCGTGGATAAAGTCCACGCGTCGTTAATTGAGGGCACTGTTGTCGCGATCTATGAGGTTGGCTGCGCAATTGGAGCTGGCAGTTGTTACTTTACTGGTGATTTGTTTGGCAGAAGGCGGCTTATTATGGCCTTCGGCTGCATAGTCGTTGTGGGAGTAATCCTCCAAGCGTCGTCGTTTTCTGTCGCCCAGCTCACAGTCGGTCGAGTTATTACTGGTCTGGGGGTTGGAGGATATACTGCAACCATTCCAATGTGGATTTCAGAATGTTCGAGTGCTAAGTTGCGAGGTCGGTTGGTACTATTGAGTGGTGCATTGGCTATCTCGGGTGTCTGTTTAGCCTCGTGGATCGAGTTCGGCTTCTACTTTCTACAAAATAACTCGGTCAACTGGCGATTCCCTATTGCACTTCAAATGGTTTTCGCAATGACTTCTGCCACTATGGTCAAGTTCCTGCCTGAATCGCCTCGATGGCTTGTAAAGAAAGGTAGAGTTGAAGAAGCTGCCGAGATCTTTGCGCGGCTCGAGGATACTACCAAGGAATCTGATCACGTCCAGAATGAAATTGCAATCATTGAGCAATCGTTGGAGGAAGACGCAGACGCAACAAAGTCGTCGTGTTTTGCTCTGACAAATAATAAGCATCTCAGAAGGACTCTTATGGCTATTGCGTTGAACATAATGGCTCAAATGACTGGAGTTAATATTGTTACATTTTACTCAACCACCATTTTCGAAGAGCAACTAGGTTACAGCGGTACAATTTCTCGAATTTTCTCTGGCTGTCTGCAGATATGGCAGACTATAACTGCCTCTTTTGCTATCCTTATTATTGATCGGTTTGGCCGACGAAAGATCATGATGCACTCGGCTGCTCTGATGCTTATTTGCCAATTTTGCTTGGGCGGCTTGTCGTCGGATTTGTCGAATCCCGCGTGTGGCAAGGCTATGATCTTTTTCTTCTTCCTTGCGTTGTACGCGTTTCCAGTGGGATTGCTTCAGATTCCTTTTATGTACGCTGCCGAAATTGCGCCCTTGGAGATTCGAGCTCAGATAACCGCGTTGAGTGCTGGCGCCAACTGGATATTTAATTTCGTCGTGGCTGAAGCTTCGCCAACAGCGTTTAGGACCATTGGTTACAAGTACTACTTTGTTTACGGTTCTGTTTCCACGGTTCTCCTGATTTCAGTTTATCTCTTTTACCCCGAGACAAGGGGCCGAACTCTTGAGGAAATCGACGATGTCTTTATCCAGTCGAATAATCTATTTGACGCACCCCGCATTGCCAAGAATATGCCATTTATGGGCGATGCCTTGGCCAACACGGCTAGAACGTTTGAGGCTAAGCAGGAAGCACAACATGTCGAACAAGTTGAAAACGCTGCGGATGCTGCTCAGCAAGTTGCTTGACGATTCTTTGCTTTTATGTAGCGAGTGTATTGAATAATAAGGTTGCGAAACTTCAAATCAGAAACGGTACGTACGACCTCCACCGGATGTCGCGGGATTGCAATGGAGGCACAGTTCAAGGCTGCAAAATTGACAAAACGCTGTGGAGCAGGTACTAGGCAAAGGAAGACGTCTACCAAACGAGCTTTTGCGGTGTTATGCGGTCGCTTTCCTTCCTCGACTTTGTTTGTCCAACTCCATGCAGGGGAAAGCGAGCCACAACCAGAATCACCGCATCTATGCGACATTTTGGCTCCTGCCGGCTCTGCAAACCCTTTTCAGATTTTAGATTTCTTTGTCCCAAAGAGGAATCGTATGTAACCACCCCAGGCTGGGTTTGGCACCAATATCCCGGCGGTTAATCCGCTAAAAACGAGTGGCCCCGCTTTTCGGGGGAGCAACTTGAGGTAAGAAAACAGCGTAGATTCGAGACAAAAAAGTTCTGACTGGACAAGGCGGCAAATAGCGTCAGTTATTCCATTTTTCTCCGATGTCTGGTCTACGGAGTACCACCAGATAAAGTCATGGCTGCATCATTAACCCCCCATCTTGCAGAGATTAGCGAAAAGAACGGACCGATATCTCTGCTCGGCAACTCCTCTCGCATGTCTATGTCTCGCCAAACAGCAGCGAATTCTCATACCCTATAACCTGCGCAATTTGTCACAGTAACTGCGTGGTCGTTGCTGGTATCGAGCCAAACTTAATAAATCTGCCCTTTTTCTAGGCATCATCAAGATTGACGTTCGCCACATGCAGATCACGCTAATGCATGCAACGGTAATAATTCATGGCATTCTTGGACTACAAATCAAGTTCCCGAAATTATGACCCGCTCCACAAGCTTATCACGGATAGATATGTTATTCTGAAAACCTCTCAGCATGCAACGCATACGCAATTTCCCGCACAAGTCAAGCCGATGATCACCCACGCCTATACATACAGCCACAGGCGAGCTACGAGGCAGCGAACACGCACCAAGACAACTCCGATAAGACACCTCCCACCGCCATTTTGCAGTGCACGTACATGATCAATACTGTGGCCAGCACTCTACATGAGAGATTCTACACTGGCTATCCGGGCAGTTCGGCAACCCCGCTTTAGCGAACAACAATGTCACATTTGATCGAGATAAGCCTGGGCGACGGCGCGCGCACCATGCATGCGTTTTTTGCGGCTGAAGCGGGGGTGACAGTCTTGGTCGGCTTAGTTTTGGTGGGCGATTTGCGTCTTGGCAGCGTATTTTTGTGCGCAAGGGCCAGATTTCGAGTCAACAGTTGTGATCTTGAGTGGGTGCTATATCATAGGCAGCCCTGGGACCTTTTGTTAATTTCATTTCTTCTTCTGTTAAAGGGTGGAGCCTGGAGGTTTAGGGTTGGTGCCTTCCGCGGCACCGCGGGACGTTTTTTTTTGCTTCAAAGATACATATAAAGCACCTTCCCCGGGCAATAGCACGCGACAAGCCTTCTATTTGACGGCCCGCCGTTGTTTCGACCTCTAAAATGGCGTATGATCTAGAAGAAGGCTACGGAAAGGGTGGCCTTGATGTCAACTCTAATGATATCCCCAGTACCGAGCAGTTTGATACCTACAATGACATTTCAGAAGATGGAGGTATCTTTTCCAAGCTCCGTGCTGTCGAGAGGCGTATGGACAGGAAACTAGGTATCGAGTCTGAAGCCATCAACCGCAAACGTGCCGAGGACAAGAGACCTGTGAAATGGACCGAGGAGCTGACCATGGCGCTGCTGTGGGCCAGTGGTACTATGAATACTTCATGCTTTGCAACTGGCTTTCTGGGCTGGGAGTTTGGCCTCTCCTTGAGACAGTCTATTGTTATTACCATTTTTGCGTCCATTTTGGGTGGAGCCATTACTGGCTACTGTGCGACGTTTGGTGCTGCGACTGGTCTTCGCCAGATCAGTGTGAGTCGTTACAGCTTTGGCTGGTGGCCAAATAAACTCATTGCACTTCTTAATAGTATCCAGCAGATGGGCTGGGCTGCTGTGTCGTGCATCACTGGAGGTCTTGCCCTGACGGCTGTTTCTGACGGCCACGTTTCCCTTATTGTCGGTATCGTCATTCTGGCCGTTGTGGCTCTTTGCATTTCTTTTGTCGGACTGCGAGCTATCTTGGTCTATGAGCGTTATGCGTGGATAATCTTTTTTATCATTTTCTTGATTATCTTTGGTGAGACTGGTCGATATGCGGACAACAGCAGTACACCAAGTGCTTCTGGCGCCAATTTAGCTGGCGCAATATTGAGCTTGTTGGCCATCGTTTACGGTTCTAGCGCTTCGTGGGCTACCATGGCTAGTGACTATTATGTCCACTATCCTGCCGATGTCAGCAGAACAAAGGTCTTCCTCATGACCACCTTTGGCATTTCTATCCCTACATCCATTGGTATGGTCGCAGGCTGCGTTGTGGCCTCGGCGCTCAACAACAGACCCGACTGGGCTAGTGCTTACGATGAGGGGTTGGGCTATCTCATTCAAGACATGCTCTATCCTCGCGGCTTTGCCAAGTTTCTCCTTACTCTGCTCGTTCTGTCGGGCATCAACACAAATGTTATTAGTATTTACAGTGCTGCTATTTCCTTCCAGCAGCTTGCTCGACCATTTGCGCGAATCCCTCGATTCATCTGGACTATTTTTTGCTTTGCCTGTATCCTTGCGCTAGCAGTTGGTGGACGCGAAAAGCTCAATACCTACCTTCAGGACTTTTTGAGTTTGTTGGGCTACTGGTGTACAAGTTACGGAGTCATTTTGTTTGAGGAGCATGTCTTTTTCCGCAAGAGGAACTTCAAGAACTATGATCTTGAATCTTGGAATGATCCAGCAAAGCTGCCATTGGGTATTGGTGCGACAGTGGCGTTTTGCCTGGGGGTTGTCGCGTGGTGTATGGGCATGGATGAGACGTGGTTCATCGGTCCACTTGCCAAAACGATCGGAGACTATGGCGGCGACGTTGCCAATGAGTTTACATTTGTGGTTACAGCCCTGAGTTATTTGCCTGCGAGGTATCTGGAGCTCAAGTATTTTGGTCGCTAAGCTGGTCCGTCTTAAAAAAGAAGAGTATTTGGGCTGTTTGGCCCCTAATATTGTGAATCATCTGTTTCCTCACATCTACGGCAATATTATATTGAGATTTTGATGTATCAATGAAATTCCTGAATTCGTTTCATAGCGCCACGTTGATCGTGGTGGCATTTGCTCCCCTTGCTGAATTCAAGCTGCTATATCTGGAGATAACAACGACGTTCAGCCAACAACACATCGAGTTCGGGTGTCGACTCCCGTCTGTGCGGCTTTTTTGGCTAGCCCCATTTAAGTTGCCTACGTTAGTAATGCTAGCGCCGGCTAAAACCCCATATCAGGAGGAATTACACCCAAATGCTAGACCAGTTCTCAAAGTCTAGATTGCCGACGAGCATTTCTGCTGCACGGAGGGAAACTCGACGCACTTAGTATCATTTTCCAATTCATGCCCAGGTGCTGAAGCATGACTGGCACAACTTTCTGAGCTGCTATGACCGAGAGAGAGGCATTATTTGCCAAGTTACTTAGCTAACACCACAAATTGGTGCAGGGTCTTGCCCAAATTGCAACGGTGCGCGGGCAGATACAGATGCAAGGCAAAAGCTCTCAGTATGCTAAATCCCGCTTTTTATGGCTTACTCCGCGGGGTATGATAGAGCAGTAGTTTTGCCGATGGATTGATACAATTATTGCGGGCAATTGAGACTGGTTAACTTGTTCCCGCCCTTGCCCCTCTCCGAGATTGGCCGAAACCGCTGATCCCTGCATGTATGGCGTTGACAAGTAAGTCCGCCGGAGAAATTTGCTGTCCGAAGAGGCACAACACGGATTATTATCGAGGACACTATCCAGAACTATGAGTATACAATGAGTATACCATTAATCTACTGAGGACTTGTCTATTGAGCCGAGTTATTTATTAGTAGCTAGAATTCTTTCCAACAATAAAATTCTATCTGGCCAAACCGGCCTGCAGAGTTTTGGGTGAAAATGTGCGCAGCGGGATCGTCGGCAACCGGGGCCCCAGCTTTTATCCCGCAGCTATTGTAATCTACCATATCCGAGTCATACGGTTGTTCAGAGGCTGGTCCCAGTAGCACCGATGGTAGATCCGAAGATTCACTTACTGCTGCACATTGAATTCCGAATAGGCTTCGAATTACCACAATTAGACAGCCGGGCCAAGTCCCTGTTTGCTATTTTCCAGTAAGCATTAGAGTGCCAGAGTTGGCCAATCTCCGTTGTTGATTAGTGGAGCCGACAAAATGGCACATTTTCAAAACGTGCCGCACATCGGAACTGCAAGCACGGAGACTTTGCAGGCGCCTTCCCTCGTCCCCACTTGGATTCCCCAGGACCCAATGCAAGGCGATCAAAAAAAAAAAAGAAAACCGCTGGCTACACGTCGTTAGTATAAATTAAGTCACACCCGCATAACTACCAAAAACTCGCTTGTGGACCAGGAAGAGATGTCTTTGAAATCACTTAGAGGTACCAAGTTAAATCTAGCAATCGCGTTTGCTGGCGCTTTGGCATGGTTGCTTCAGGGATACGACCAGGCGGTCATGAATGGCTTGCTAACGTTGGATACCTTCGACAGCCAATTTCCTACTCTTGACACCAACCGACCTGGTATCAATGAAATCCACGCCTCGTTGATCCAGGGTACCGCTGTCGCCATTTACGAAGTCGGCTGCGCTTTTGGATCCGTGAGCTGTTATTTCCTTGGAGATTTGCTTGGACGACGAAGAATGATTATTCTGTGTGGCTGCATTGTCACCATTGGAGTTATTCTTCAGACAACATCTTTCCAGCTCGTCCAACTTATCATCGGGAGGGTTGTCACTGGTCTCGGAGTGGGCGGCTATACTGCTACCATCCCAATGTGGATTTCAGAGTGCTCTAGTGCACAGTTGCGAGGTCGCTTGGTATTGCTTAGTGGTGCCCTAGCAATCTCAGGTGTTGCCACTGCCTCTTGGATTGAGTTTGGCTTTTACTTCTTGCAAGACAATTCCGTCAACTGGAGATTCCCCGTGGCTCTACAGGCGCTCTTTGCCATGACTTCAACTTTGATGGTCAAGTTCTTGCCAGAGTCCCCCCGATGGCTCGTCAAGAAACGAAGGGTCGAAGAAGCCGCAGAAATCTTTGCTCGCCTCGAAGATACCACAACGGATTCCGATCACGTTCAAAACGAAATTGCTATCATTGAACAATCTTTGGAGGAAGACGTGGAAGCAACCACATCCTCGCCTTTTGCAATTACCAAGAACAAGCACCTCAGAAGAACACTCATGGCCATTTGGTTGAACATCGGTGCTCAAATGACAGGCGTAAACGTCGTTACATTCTACTCTACCAGTATCTTCCAAGAACAGCTAGGATACAACGGTGTTCAAGCAAGAATCTTCTCTGCGTCTTTGCAAATCTGGCAGGTCTTGGCAGCATTCTTTTCTATCCTCGTGATTGAACGATTTGGCCGACGTAACATTATGATGCACGCTGCAGCGCTCATGGCTATAGCTCAATTTTGTCTGGGTGGACTTTCGTCGAACCTAAAGAATCCTGCTTGTGGTAAAGCGATTATTGCATTCTACTTTCTTGCATTGTATGCCTTTCCGGTCGGTCTGCTGCAGATTCCGTTCATGTACTCCGCGGAAATTGCTCCTTTGGAGGTTAGATCGCAGATCACCGCTGTGAGTTCTGCTTCCAACTGGATATTTAACTTTGTGGTGGCTGAAGCTTCGCCAACTGCCTTTAGGACCATTGGCTACAAGTACTACTTTGTCTATGGTTCCATTTCTACGGCACTCTTAATATCTCTTTACCTGGTTTTCCCCGAAACCAAGGGTCGAACTTTGGAGGAGATTGACGACATCTTTGTTCAGTCCGAGACGTTGTTTGACACCCCAGGTATTGCCAAATCGCTGCCTTTTTCGGGTGATGCCACCAACGCATTTGAGCAAAAGCACCAGGCCCAACATATTGAAGAAGTCGCATAGTGCACTGTAGTTTACTAGTGTTATTTTAAATTATTGCTTGTCTATGAAATTGAACCCAGAAAATTCTCACTTAAACGGCAAACTAGGTCTGCCAATTTCCCCGCAACTCAGAAATGGGTCCTGAATGTGAGACAAATAAAGGGAGCTCAAACGGCATGCATGGGAGACCTTAGTGGAAGGACCCTGGTGCCGTGGTCCGAGTTCGGCGTTTTAAGGCTGGACCGGACGCAGGGCCCAAGGCTCATTGAACTCGGTGATATACCGATACCCCGCCATTAAACCCCGCTCCCCACGTCAGACTGCTCCCCACTTCAAAATTATCCATGTAGTGCACACTATAGTAATGGGCAACGTTTGTCCATCTAACTAAGTTTTATCCCCGGGAGGGATGTTGCTCGTTCGTTCACAGGTGGGCGTTTGACAGCGCGGTAGAAGAATCTTGCCAACTGTGGCAGACTGAAATTACACAACCAGGCGCCGTGGCTAATTGTGTTGGGTAATTCCAAATGAAGAGGTAGGTGGCTCTAGATCCACTTGGTGTGCTGGAGAAATGCAGCTTGGATGCCGAAACAGGCAACAGCGCATACAAGAACATGTGATATCGGCGAATCACATGAACTGCATATCGCTCTCCATCTCCGAGTATGGCGTAAAATTCTGCTTGTAGAATTTGCTGCAGATATATACGTAGCTCCGAGCTTTATTTATGAACCGATTTCCAGTCCCCATATTATTATCAAAACTTGCAAGTTGTACCCCCACCGGTTTGGGGGTACGACGCAGGAGAAGCGTGGATCATTGCCGCAATCGTGTCGTTGCACCAAGTGAAGCACATACTCCGAATAAAACAAAAGAATTATCATTAGTCAATTTAGCGCTCCCATCTTAGCACTGCACTGTTTTTTGTGATGAATAGCTTTTAAGCAAACCTTGACCGTCTGTCCCTGCTAACTTGAATAGCGCACTTGAATACAGGCAGCGGGGAATCCAGGGTGCATGGACCTTATCCACATGGCCAACATGACGGTCACCATCTTGGCATTCTTGTTACGGTGAGACAATTTAGAGTAGTCCATATCACACTCTTAACCGAATCCGTCATCTTTAACCTTAATTTTAGATTTGCCGCAACTTAGATCCTGCAGGGACAAGAACTGGTTGAACCAGGCTATGGCCAATGTTATGGGTCGCCAAGGTTGAAAGTCCGGATAATATCTTGGCACCAGAGAACTAAGCAAGCGTGCGGCGTTTTTTGACGTAGCAGAAGCAAATTCTAGGCGTGGGAGAATGCTGCGGGGGAAATTTCCGAGTCACTTAAAAAGGGCCCCGGGACCTGGCAACATCACACCACTGTACTCCATCACCACACGAATTAAAGATGGGCGACCAACAACGCCATGAAGAGCACCCAAAGGAGGTGTTCGTGGACGATGTCAAGGAAGCCGATGCTGTTGAGAAAGGCGCCATCCTCGATCCAGAACTAGCGCAAATCATAAACTACCCGTATACAGAGGAAGAAGAGAAGCGCGTGGTCCGCAAGATGGACTTGCACATTGTCACTTTTATGTGTGCTTTGTACTTGCTGTCATTTCTCGATCGAGGAAATATTGGAAACGCAAACGCCGCCGGTATGTCCAAGGACTTGGGCGTGTCTGACTCACAGTACCAATGGTTCCTGACGATTTTTTACATCTCGTATATTACTTTTGAATGGCTGATTATCTTGTGGAAAGTCTTCCCACCGCGATGGTTTGCCCCTTCAGTCGTGATTTGCTGGGGTATCATTTCCACTTGTAACGCTGCAGTTCAGAATTTTCAAGGAATGATGGCACTGCGCTTCCTGCTGGGTATTGCCGAGGCAGGTTTTGGCCCAGGTGTTCCATTCTACCTTACATACTTTTACTACCGACGCGAGCTCAATACTCGTATCGGATATTTTATGGCAGTTGCCCCGCTCGCTTCGGCGTTTGCTGGCGCTCTCGCTTACGGTATCACTTATCACAAGCACTCGATTGAATCATGGCGCATTCTTTTCATTGTTGAAGGTGTTCCGTCGGTGCTTGTAGGACTTGTTGGGTATTATGCAATTCCCAACTCGCCGCAAGAATGTCGCTTCCTCACCGAGCATGAAAGGAAAATCGCCTTGGCTCGTACTGTTCGCCAGACGGGCGCCACTGAAAAGTCGACCAAGATTGAATGGGGTGAAACCTTCAAGTCGTTGCTTGATCTAAAGACCCTTCTTCCATGTGCCATGTTCTTTTCGTTCAACGTGTCATTCTCGTCTCTGCCTGTTTTCCTTCCTACAATTCTCCAAGGCATGGGTTACACCTCCATCAACGCACAGGGCTTGTCGGCTCCGCCCTATGTAGCCGCCTTTTTCTGCACTCTATTTTTCTCATGGCTCTCTGACCGCATTGCCCAGCGTGGCCTGCTGCTTGCTGGAGGTGCATTTATTGGCGCTATCGGCTACCTAATTCTCGCAGTCGCGCACAATGTTGGTGCCAGGTACTTTGCCGTCTACTTGGCTGCGTGTGGATTGTTCCCATGTATCCCTCTTTTGCTAACATGGGTCGGCAACAATCATGGTTCAGATACCAAGCGAGGTATTGGCTACTCTCTTTTGCAGGCTGTGGGCCAGTGCGGACCACTTCTTGGGACTCGGTTGTTCCCATCAAAGGACGCTCCTCTCTACCGCACAGGGTTCTGGGTTTCGTTTGCGTTTTTGATGCTTGCTGCCGCTCTCGCTATCATCTTCCGCCTGTACTTGGCATGGCTGAATAAGAAACTCGACGACAAGTACGGTTATATCGATCGGGCCGAAGCCATGAATGCAACTGATGAGGCAGCTGGCCCCACCACCTTCCGTTATGTCCTATAGTTTTTTTCAATTGTACGCAGTGTAAAATTGTCGCACTTTCTTTGTAGCTACGAAACTAAGAGTAGGTGGCAAAAAAATATAGTAGAGCCCTACACATAGCATAGAGGAGAAGATTGCCCTTCAATTGAAGTTAGAATCCAAAGGCGTGCGCTTGATTCGCGTTTAAAACGTTCATTAGCTCGCTTACTAAATTACATTCGGGCCCATGTGGGGGACCCATCAGATTGTTGTATACAATGACTGCTACAGCATGCGGGAAATCTCATTTGATCGCAGCTGTTTGACGTTGTCAATTTGCTCCCACCATCCAAACAAGTAGCTCTCGCATATTAGCTTGAACCATGGGGTAAACTTCAACTCTATAGTTAGATCAGGATGCACGCGCGTATAGTGAAAACATCAACTCACCAGGATCGGCAAACATCGTCTTGAGCTCGGCCATTGAAACGTATCTGTGATCCTTGATCTCGTTGGGGTTGCCATGAACCTCAGGATCGGATTTTATA